>JACXGK010005343.1:0-15289 GCA_016801125.1 Novumbra hubbsi | reverse complement strand
CTGTTAGGCCAACAATGATGTGTGGATTCCGGGTTCCTGTCCTGTGCTGATGGCGCTGCTTTATCGGGGAGAGGGGTAAGGTGACAGTAATGAGCTTGGTGTTGCCGTTCATCTTCCCTTAGGATTCGTGCTGGGAGGACTGGAGCCACCAGGTCCTCCTGTTTTCACAGTGGAATGGGAGGACGAGGGAGAGGTAGGCGACCAGGACAAATGGAGGTGCGGAGTCCCCAGATGGCCTCCTGTAATTATGTATATGGGTCAGCCGAGCTGCCCCCCCCGTCAGTGCAACCAATGCGCCAAATTTAGCCGAGCTGCCCCATTGTTCACCAACAAAGAGATAGACTCATCTCACTGGCTTCGCTAGAGAGCAGAGGCTCCGGCCACGGAAGGTCAGACGGAGAGAGGGGTCCTAGGGGCTCGACCATTAACGTCCTCCACCGTGTCCACGACATGTGCTTCTCGCCCTGCTTTTCCCCTTGGCCTTGGAGGGCACCACTGCTGGGCTTAATTGGACCACCTCGCTACCATGCTTACGAGCTCGTTTGGAGGGGGGGGGGCTGGCACTGTGTCTAGTTATTGTCTTGTTTCATCCCACTTTTCCCCCCTAATGAATATTCATAATGGCGCTGCATAATTACACGTACCAAAAATAAAGAGTGCAGAAAATAAGGACAAGAAATTCTGTTTGAAGTCGGGGATGATGGGAAGTCTATGGACTTCTTCCAGTTCTCCATAATGGAGAATGTAGCGACTTCCAAATGGTCAATGACATATTTAACAGACACAATAGCCCCAAAACAACACTTCCCATGGGGTAATGAGCAAGTTGAAATAACAGGAGTCCGTCTGGTTTTTAAAGGACAGTCACTCAGCCCGTGTTAGATTGTTGAATTTGTGTTGCTTTAGCAATCTAAATGATTAGCAATCATGGTCCCCACATTGATTTTGTTGGTCAGTTATCTTATTAAAAAGGAAATGGGAATGAAAAAAATGCTTTAATTTGGTCTCATCTCACCATAGAACCTGGTCCCATTGAGAGTTCCAGTAACATTTGGCATACAAAGTTTTTGTGTTTTGATGACAGCAAAGGAGTTTTTTATGGGAACCCTCCTGAAAAACTTGTGGGATCAATATAGACACACATACTCTTTTTGAATTCCAGTATGTACAGCAATAATCTACATGTGGTCCTTGAGAACTCATGTGGAACATGTTTTGAACTCTGTAATATGTTTGCGTAAGTCGAAGATATTATGTCATGCAAATTGTGTGAATGTAGGCCTTGTTTTATTTTGCAACTCCCTTGATAGATAATGAACAATAATAGGAATGTTTCAAGGATTTTTCTCCTGGCAGACTGGTCTACTATTGTTCTCTAGTACAGAACATCTGGCATATACAAATTCACCAGATGGCCAAAGTAGTCTTGTTGAATCTTCTAGACTACTGTTGTTCATTTTCTTTCTCTCAGTATCTACAAAACTGTGTGATGATGAACCTTAAGGTTCTCTGGAAAGAAGAACATTGTGTCGAGCCTGATACAGACACAGACTTCACGTATGACGTTCACTACTCAAAGCAAACGCCCAAAGATCCGAAGCCCTCATTACTAATGCAAAGCTCTAGAACAGCAACTAGGATTGGTTCTGTAGCCAGCACTGCCCATTGGGTGCCCATACTTACCACACGCACATACATGGTGCTACTCCGGACCAGACCTGTAGCTAACGAGAGCTGGGATCAAAACAGGGCTGATCTGCAGTGTCCAGGCCTTTGAGTTAAATGAACCTTCCTGTGACATGGAGGTATGTTGTGTCCACGGCTTTTACTGTTTAACTACTCTCCCTTCACTACGTACGAGGCTCTGGCCCCATAGAATTTACAGTAAGGAGTGTGCGAGAGAAAATGTGACTTCAGACTTCAGTAAAAATGTGGGTATGTAAAGAATGCCGGCCAGTGCTCAAGGCTTGTTTCATAAGTACTGTACTGTACGTATATTTTGGTAGTTTAGCCGATGCTGTTACCCAGAGTGACCTGCTAGTTCAGTAAGGGCCAACTGTTGTTTAAAAACATATTTTTCTCCCAGCTGGCTGGCACGCCTTCAGTTACTGGTCATATGCTCCAACCGCTTGGCTATCTGCCAACCCCATGTCAATAAGGATGATGAATGAAAGGAGACATTTGAGCCACAGTGTCACGTCTTCAGTAATAATGGCTCTGGAGCTGAGTAGGTCGCTGGTTACAAGGTGATTAGGGAGGTAATCCTTGGGATCTAACTGCTGAGGGCATTTGGTGGGAAGCCGCAGCGTTTATTGAGCATGTACTGTAGTCACCAAACCATTGAAATGTAACTTTAAACAAGAAACGGGAAAGCTAAACCACTTCATCCTGCTTTCTCAGAGGGGATTGTATCGCACTTTGCTTGTATTAATATTATTCCATTCATTTGTTAACTTATCGAAGTGATAGCATCGTTTAACTGTACTGAGCCAAAAGGGCTTATCCGGCTAAGATGGCAAATACTTGAATCATTGTGTGTCGTCTGAATTAGGCAAGTTGATGCAATTGTGCTGCAATCTGGCTTACGGTACAGCCTCTTTATTGGCTTGGGCCTTTGTTTTGGTCACATTTTACTGTGTCATCATGTAAGAAGTGTGTTAGTGACAGACACCCTCTTCTCTACAAAACCAGAGTTGGTTTTCATCACCTTCATAAGATGGCAATTGCTAATGTTTTATTCTAATTCTTTAGCATTTGGTAAATTTTCACAGCATTTTACAATTTTGTTGAGGCTTATTGCTTTCCTGTTATTTTAATGTAGCTATCCATTTTTGCTGTTGCTTTTTAACTGCTGTGTGAAGCGTTTTGTGCTTTGGGCCAGTGAAGATCTATACAAATAAAGTTGTTATTTTTTACTATTATTTGTCAAGCATTTGTTTGATCACATTTGTTTTCTTCCTGGACTGTCCATATACATATTCAAATTTGTTTTCTTTAAGTGACTGTCACTATATATTCAGTTGATCAGACCACATTTTAAATCATCAGACATTTCTCAAGCCTGTATTGAAAATGTTTTGTAGCTGTTTTTTTCTCCATGCAGATGCTGTTTTAAAATGCAGTCAGACTCACAACCAGCAGTGTTATTTAGGATGCATCGAGACAAACTCGCATTAGACACACTAAATATAATGAGCTCCCAATAGATTGCTATTTCTTCTGCATATGTTAGTCTCCTCTAGTTTTGTCTCTATTTCCACTTTTTCCTCCCTCTCTTTTTAGGTTTTCTCTTAGTCTGTCAAACTGACAATCTATTACAGGCATTTATGTGTGTTAATGATGGGTGCTACCTGTTTTTTTCAGACTCTTGAAAAAAATCTAGATTTTTTTAAAATTTTCATCATAATGTACGAAAAACATGCCAATAAATAGCTGAAAGAAGTGTAAGCTGATGTTTAGAAAGATGCCAATTATGAACATTAGCCAGCCTGCATGACAACCTCTTTTATTTAGACGTACACCCGGCCCCTGTACATAGCAACCACGCAAGAATATACAATGACACTGTGGAGCCTGTGGCAATGTGACAATATTAACAAACAAACAGATTTTAAACCCAGAGAACAGAATAGTTTTCTACTGCCTCGGTTATAGTAAAGACACTGGATCCTTATGATGTATTTTTATTAAAAACCTGATTTTAAAGGCTAATTTAAATATATTATTAAATACATTTTATATATTAATATATATAGGGGGGTTCTAAACCTCCAAATCAAACTTCAAACAATTCTGTATGATAGCTTAGTAAAAATTGAGAATTAATGGAAATACTTTTAAGGGAGAACCAACAGATAGATACATCACAATTTATGTAATCACAGAAAGGCTGCTCAATAAACAATCCATGGACCCTGGAGCTGTCCCTGTTAACAAGCAAGTGTGTGGTGACACCGTATACCACCACATGCCAGCAAATCGGCATGACAGCTAATACATAAGAGTGCAGCCTTCTCAGCCTTTTGTCCTCACCTGTCGTGCCCGAGTGGGAAGTCCCACAGCACCCGTGTTTGTTCTGGGATGGGATTCTGTCCCCTAGGCCACATTTCTGTTGACACAAAGTCACATTGGATTTTAAACAGGGGCTTAATTCATGCTGTGAGAGGTTTGTCCTCATAATGACCTAAAGTCCTTTTTGGTCTCTGAGTCGTAGTTAATCAAGCTCCCCGGAGTACAGTCATCAGACCGCACCACCTGTCCTTGTTACACAGAACAACTAGGGACATTATGTTCAACTTTCATATAAATGGACTAAACTTAACATTGATCACAACATTAAACAATACCATATCTGTGCCCTAGCTTGAACTTTGATCAGTATCATGATGAATGTTGCTTGATCAAAATTGTTGAACATGAGCTGCCGTCAGTAGGTTTACACTGTGGCCATAACGGTCAACTTGACAACTGATCATTGTCAATGTAGAGAAGACTTGATGTGACAATCTGGAGGGGGTTATGGGGTGTATTTTATACATACTTAATATATTTAAATGTATTTTTGTTATTTATTGTATGAATATATTAAACCAACACGTTTAAATATGTTTTCATTCAAATATTTTCCATGATCTTATCTTTGCATACAGGAGTTGTGACTCTGACATCATCTCATTTGAATTCAACGATCCCTCTGGCGTTATAATCAGTCTGCAGTCTATATCTCGTTGGGAGTCATTGATCCTGCTAATGTCGTGGCTCACATGGTTCATGAATCGATGGCAGTGCCCGAGGGGATGGTAACGAGGCCACCATACTGGCATCTGCAACGAAGACGTTTGGGGTCCAGCCTGAGGTGCTATTTAAGGTTGTTTCGCCTGGCCTCTCCGGTGTACAACATGCATTTGCACTCAGTTAGAAATAAATGTGCCCACGATTGTTATTGTTTTTATTGTACAATACCTTTGGCATCGCAGTGTTTATGAACTTGGATATTGACTTTTCCACTCCGACATGGTGCCGTGGCCCAGTGGATGCAGCTCTACATTACAGAGCAGCAGGTTGAGCGTTCCACCACCGCCATAGATGAGCTCTCTCACCCCGCCGCTACAGGAGTTGGGTAAAGTCCATTATCAGTTCAGGGGAAATCGGATTTCCAAATGTTTTAAGATGTTTTTGTAAATGTATGAAGTAATTGCATCATATTTTCCCCAATGTTCCCAACAGGTTTCTGTCCCAAAGAACCACACAACCATAAGCAACACATTGCCCTCCCCTCCCACCCCTCCCGTGATTGTCCCTGAACTGCCCATCTGGTCATGCTTCTGACCTATATAGACTCTGGACACAGCCCGTATGCGTTTATTATGTATTATTTGTACTCTTAAAACGTCTGGTCACTCCTCTGAGCCTGGTTCCTCTCTAGGTTTCTTCCTAAAATGAGGCTGTTTTTCCTAGCCACTGTGCTTCAACGCTGTTGTTCCTTGCTCCTTGGGGTTTCAGGCTGGGTGTTTTGTAAAAGCACTTTGTGACAACTGCTGATGTAAAAGGGGCTTCATAAATACATTTGATTGATTGACTTCATACCAAATGACCAAGTGGTTAGTGTTTTAACATTATGGTTAGTGTTTTAACAAAACAAAAACAATATTTAAAAAATCTACCCCTACCTAGTTGGAACCCAGCATTGAATGTTTGGCTTTACAACAGTTTTTTGTGTTTTGTAGCAAATGTTTTTTTCCATTCATTGATTGGCAATGTTTGGATGCCAGTATTAGATAAGAGTGGACAGGCATGTGCAGGAATCCTGATTAGAACATTGTGAGGGGTAACACATTCTAAAAGTAAACGTAAAAGTTTTCAGACTATATTGAAGCATTAGGTTCTAGATTAACAAATAAGGATGACCATTTGTTACTGGGTAGTCCCACAACCGACCCCCACTACCAACATTTAATTAGTAGAATTAAACATTCATGTAACGGAGCTTATTGAGCTGTACAGCTGGGATGCCATTATTAAACCTACGACCTGGGGTGGTGCAGAGATCTAAGCTGCTGCATGCGGAACACAGGCAAAAGACACATCGTAAATGCAGTCCTCCGTGGGGAAGTCGTGAACGGAGTGCTCCATATTGAAGTCGTGAACGGAGTGCTCCTTGTAGAAGTTGTGAACGGAGTGCTCCATATTGAAGTCGTGAACGGAGTGCTCCATATTGAATTCGTGAACGGAGTGCTCCTTGTAGAAGTTGTGAACGGAGTGCTCCATATTGAAGTCGTGAACGGAGTGCTCCATATTGAAGTCGTGAACGGAGTGCTCCTTGTAGAAGTTGTGAACGGAGTGCTCCATATTGAAGTCGTGAACGGAGTGCTCCTTGTAGAAGCTGTGAACGGAGTGCTCCATATTGAAGTCGTGAACGGAGTGCTCTTTGTAGAAGTTGTGAACGGAGTGCTCCATGTTGAAGTTGTGAACTTAGTGCTCTGTGTTAAAGTCATGAACGGAGTGACTTCAGAAATCACTCTGGTTGTATTCTATTTTAGGTTTTTTGCAAGTGACCCCTTGGCTGGAGCCAGCCCTGCATCCCCTCCAATGTATACACAGCAAATCTGATGACGGATTGCAACTGGAATAAATACCACTGTCCTTGCATGTTCTCTCCTTCCACCATTAATTCACATCAAGCCAAAAAAGTCTCTCACAGAATCCCTCTCTCGTGAAAGAAATGGAAGCAATTGGAAGGCTTGAAGGTGGAACAGATTGTCCTTGCTACATAATGATGATGAGAGAATGAACCCTATTTCTGATTGGTTATCTCTCCAGTGAGTCCATTATACTGAGTGTTTACTATGTACGTTACTGGGTTCAGTCATGTTCACCACATTGCCCTTAAAGAATAGTGCCCAATTAGTATGCAATATCCGTACACAGCGGTCTAAAAAGACAGACTGCTCTTTTTTACTTTGGCTCTGAGGATTAACAACCTGGCCTTAAGATGTTTTTCATATTTCAACTGTCTGCAGGACCTGAGTCCCGGAATAGCAGATCTAAATATGCAAAATCACAAACTTTGGGGATGTTTAATTGCTGGGAAGACCTCACACCAGGGTTTTTCTTTTCATTGACCCTGTTCACCCCTCCAATTTTAGTTACGTCCAATTTGTGATTATGGCCTTGTCTCATAACTGAGGGCCATTCAGGAACTCCTATGTTTTACTTAATGAGTTGGTTTACCGTATTCTCTTGGAAACACAGTACAGAGCAGCAAGTTATAGCTATTGGCTTACAGTACATGAAATTGATTCTCTGTTCATTATGATCTCACAGTATTGATCTGACTGCTTCCTGTGTACATTAAAGTCTGCTCAGAGTATTTCCCCATATCAGGTGGCAGCTACAAAGAAACAAAAGGGCTGAAAATATCAAGGGTTAAAATAGCAACATGCTCCACGTCCACACTATCAACAGAAATAGTGCATTCCCATAAGGCCATTCAAAGAACAAAACCATTCTGTCATCAATCAGATTCACCTCAGAGCTAACTACAAGTCATTACTACAGCACTTTTCACTGGACTGGGAGGGGTAAAACGGGATAGATGTTTGTTGGAAAGAGAAACAGAGAGAGATATAAAGAAAGAAATGGGGTGGTAACTGCAACATACAACATTAAAAATAAAATATTGGGTTCATGCAGGATTTACCCCAACAGCAATCCCAGAGTTGCAGTGAGTGTCTCTCTGGTGATGTGGATTAGCGGTTACTAGGTCTGGGAGAGATGTTGGGGCGTAGGAACAATTAAACAACGGAATTATCAAACATTTCCATCAAAGCAAGCCACTTTGGGCCTGAGTGAAAACCAAAATGTATCCCCTCTGGTGCAACGAACGTCACTCCCTCTGTCCTAACAATGAAAGGTTGTTTGATAAGAATGAAAAGAGACGTTGCTAGGCATATTTCAGGGGGGCATTAGTCCCCCCCAAAATATTCATTAGCCATGTCTGAAGAAATGAATATACCAGTCAATATATTTTCTGCGATTTCTTTTTTTTACCATCCGTTCTATTGCATCTTAAACTGTTTAGAAATTGTTTCGAAATTGTATAGAATCCTGTTGATTTTGGCAGCATGTTCGGTGGAGTTTAATGCTTTGAACATAACTTTCTCACCTGAAGCGAGCTCCCTTGCGTAAGTTGTCGCTAACATTGCTAACATGGCTACGATGTACAACCATTTTTGTGCCTTTTGCTGGTGTTAGATAGATTGGGACAGATTAGAATTTTTCTATTCGATTTGGATAGTACTTAAGTCATATTAAATCAGTGTCTAACACAGACTATGTGACAGGTATACTTTTAGCCAACCTCTCAGCCACACCCCTTTTTACTATAAAACTACATGATGTAAAGATGTTTTGGGGATTTTTTAAAACAAATCTTGGGGGAGCACGCCCAGACCCCCCTAAAAGAGGCTTGAATCTCTAGTGATGTTCCTGCGATGAACATAGTATTGGTGAACTGAAGGTCAGTGTTTCATAGCTCAGGCAGTTCGCCTGAGTTGAACAGGCCAACCTTTGCTGCCCACACGTTGTTCATGATGAGGTGACATTGACACATTGTAAAGTTATTTACATGCAACACCCGTATGTAGGTCATCAGAAGGGGTTGCCAGGGTTACAATACTTATTGAATAGTGCCATCCTCTTCCCCCCTCCTCGGAATGCACAGGCTTTCTCAGAACATGTCTGCCTAGCTTCACTACCGTGCTAGAGCTTTTCACAGTGAGATCGAAAAAACAAGCGTTTACAAAACGTGGAGCGGTTGATGAACTTCATAGCTGTTCCAATATATCTTTAATGTCTAATATTCAGTATATCGAGAATCAATTCCTGGAAAACAGCGCAAGGCTTATTCACTCACTCCTTGTATTCACAGACCCAGATGTGACGAACGCCGCTACCAGTCAAGAACCCCAGGCCTGTATTCCCATTATTCAGAGTGAACGTGGTAAGTCAACCTTCATTTTGAGAAATGTACCAAAATAAAGTCCATGCCAATTCTCGTGGATGACGAGTAGTTAATGTTGCCATGGGCTCCACCCTGGCTGAGAGTCTACAATTATCAAGCGGATCGCTCGCAACCACTGCCGTTCCCATAGCAACACTCCTGTGAGAACGACAAGCTGAGGGAATTGTAGAAAGTCAGTTAGATTCACTGCGAGTAGTTAATGTGACATTCCCATTGCCGGTAAAGATTTTTATTCTCACCAGCTGAAGTGATGCAGGAGACTAGAATTACAGAGAATGTCAAATTAAAGGGATTCAATGCAATACACAGAAGCAAGACCTGTACAGTACCCTGTAGCGTTAGCCTACCATAACCACGCACGGCGAGACTCTGTGTGTGTTAAGTTTGGGGGATTGTGTACAAGCATACATCATCCGATTGTACCCCACAGCGATCTTCGATTGTTGTGCAAATTTTCGGTTTTAAGTTCAGTAGCAGTTGTTTTGGGGGACCTTTTAATAAATGCTGGCCAGATTGTTTTAGGTGTCTAGGTGGTTTATTATAAAAGTAATAAGTATATATATATTTTTTTTTTAAACGTTTATGTTCAATACTTTTACTATTGTTAAAAATGGGTGAAGTGGAATTTGGTGAAGTGGACATTATGTATTGTTTAGGACTTGGTGTGGGACTTGATTGTCTTGGCTTGAGAATTACCTGTGACTTGTAAAACAAGGACTCGGGCCAACCTATGACGTCTACAGGTAGCAAGCATACATCAGTTCACTTCTGTTGATGGTCAAACAGTGTTTACCTTCAGGCAGAACAAGACAATTGGTCCTCACAGGAGCCAGAATGGTGAATGTTATGCAACCTGCTTGTTGGGGGGGGGGGTACATTAGGTAGCAGTGTTTTCCGCTAGTCTCATTCCATTTCGGAGATGTTCAGTTTTAGAGGGAAAATACATGAGTCAGTCTCTCTAACAACCTGTGTGCGGAAATGACAGTATGTGCAGCTGACCCTCCTTCCACAGATGTTTCCTCAGGCTGTTGTTGTTGTTGCTCCCTGTCAACACCCTGAGGCTTTCCCACTCTCATTGATGATGCTGTGTCCACCATATTGTCCTCAACACAATGGACAGAAGTCTGGCACATTTCTTGTTCTTTTCCCAGTGCTTTATAATTGGGTCTCCACCAAATGACTGTATGCACTGATTGTATTGTATGCATGCATTTCGAATTAGCCAAATACAGTTAAGTTAAGTTAAATGAAAAATTGCCAGTTTAATAACTGATTGGAGAGTATTAAACGGTTTGTCTGCTTTTTCCTCCCATTAGCCAACTGGCCCATCTCTCCCCTCATCTCGTTGGTCTCTAAGTGAGACCAGTCCTATATGAAGCCTAAATGAGACAAGTAATTTGAATTAGTTCTGTGCAAGTGTGTATGTTAAAGCACATGAGGCAATGTGACTGTGCCTCGTCCTCTTGATGGGCTGTCTTGTGGCTGGCCTTGCTGTTGTATTGAGGGCAGATTTGTACGAGACGTTGCCTCCAGGTAATTTTAACCACCGCCCCATCTGTTATAGCATCCATGAATTATTCTCTCCCCTACATCACTTGGAGCCAAGGCTAGGAGGGATGTTCAAGCACCCCAATGTCTGAGTAATGAGATGACCTTCTTCTTGGTTCAAAATAGAAAAGGGGTCATTATTAAAAGCTTTTAGACTCACTGAAATGTGAGCAGATATCTACATTTATAAAAGTCTGTAGGGCCTGAGTGCCGGTTACCTCTCTCAGGTTGATATGTCAGCTCGGCGTGGCTCAACGTGTTATAGCACGTTGTGCTTCCGTGAACTATAAAAATAGATTTTCACATTTCTCAGTTGTGAGATTCCAGGAAGCAACAACAGTTCACAGCAGTAATCCACAGACCCCCTCAGGGGCCCAATGGACACACTGACCGGCGTCTCCTGCCTGGAGCCCAGAAGGACTACGCAGCCACCGACACACTGAAGGAAGGCTCCAACAGAATGGATTGTTCATCTTCGTGCACATTTGTAAATGCGTGTTTGTGTCCAACGCAGCATGTGTGTGCGTGTGTGCGTGAGTGCGTGTGCTGTCTCGTGCGTGTGCTGTCTCGTGCGTGTGCTGTCTCGTGCGTGTGCAAAGTATGTTTTACAGTAATGGTGTCTCTTCTGTTCTCGGCACTATGTACCAAACATCCTTCTCTCAAATGTTTTGGCTCATTTTGCAGTGTCCTTGGCATATATTCAACATTGACTGGGGCTAGAAACAAATAGTTATATAAATTATCTTTTGGAAATTCCATGCAAAAGTACTGTTTGCAGCATTATACAGTCATGTGAAAAGATTAAGACACCCCATGAAATATTTAGTTATTTTCTAAGAAAATATGGACATATCAATATTTGATATTCTTTCAAACAATATCTATAAATAAAGGTTACGTCATTGAACCTAAATAACCTCAGTAAGACGTTCCCTCTAACTCTCTACCAGTCTCTGGCTTCGACTGGGAGAAACCCTGGGTTTAAACCCTGGCTTCAGGTGGCATGTTTTGCTGTAGACACACCGTAGGCCAGCGGGGGGCAGGCTGTCATCTCCACCATGGCTTACCCACTAGACATCATTATCCAACACCTACCTGGAATTGCTATTGCTAAGCTTGCTAATGCAATCACCCAATTAGACATTTATATTAACACGTACAGCTCATTACTCTTACAGATTGCATGCATTACACTAGTTATCGTACTTTAAGGTGTATTTGTTAGTTACAGGGGAGTGGAGGGGAAGAATGAGACTGGGAATGAATAGGTGGCCATATCGGTATCAAGGCCAATTTCTGGCAACGTGTGGTCTCCTATATAGTGACTGACCTGGACCACCCCTGCAAAGCTTCAAACGCCAGCCAGGAGTGACATTTACAGTGACATCCTGCTGGCTACTATAACACCTTCTTCTGTAGAAATGGTGTTTTGGACACAGACCGGCTAGCTCAAGATTGGTTATTTTCCAGTGCTATGCAAATTATTCCGTAAACCCTTCATTTTGAACACACCAGACTAATAAAAACCTTTAAAAGAATCTATTAACAACATAAAACGTCAAAGCCTAGTATCTTTGAGCAATCCTTTTTCATAGATATTTTTAAAGGAAAATGGCCTTCGACTGATGTTTGTTATCCGTTGGATGAAAGAGGCAGATATTTTCTCTGTGTGCTGCGCGGTGTGTCTCTGGGGCACTGCGCCTCCTGCAGTGTTCTGTCTCTGCTCTTTAGCTGTTTCCATCCTTTATCTCTGGGTGTGTCTTTACACAGCTGCCCGATTGGACTTAAGCTCACAAAACAAGTGAACTCCTCATTGGATCTCTCACCACCCTCATTATATTCTGTCTGACAAATACAGTTAAACAAGTTGTTTTCATTCTGTGCAAAAACGCCTGGGTTTAACTGGGTAATAGCTAGCTACGCTATCTGAAAAGCTTGGTGAACTACAGTAGCTATTCAGTCAAACTAAAAAGAGATTGCTAGAAGTTTCTTTACAACAACTTGAGGAAAATAAAAAACAACACATCAAGATATTACATCAAAGTCAATCAAATATGCAACAATTTCCACAATTTCCATTTCTGCCATTACCCAGGAAAGACTTGGACCCTCAGTGTTACATTTTTTTTAATTGCACCCCCCCTTCTCTGTGTGTGTGTGTGTGTGTCTGCTCTCCTTATGCCATTAGTTTCTTCTCTGTGTGTGTGTGTGTTTGTGTCCGCTCTCCTTATGCCATTAGTGTATTCTCTGTGTGTGTGTCCGCTCTTCTTATGCCATTAGTGTCTTCTCTGTGTGTGTGTCCGCTCTTCTTATGCCATTAGTGTCTTCTCTGTGTGTGTGTGTGTGTGTGTGTCTCCACTCTTCTTATGCCATTAGTGTCTTCTCTGTGTGTGTGTGTGTGTCCGCTCTTCTTATGCCATTAGTGTCTTCTCTGTGTGTGTGTGTGTGTCCGCTCTCCTTATGCCATTAGTGTCTTCTCTGTGGAGCATGTTCACTGGGCACGTGTGTTGCTGCTCTACAGCGGACTGGGTGGTTACTGTGAGCTTAGTGGGCTGGTCCCTGGAATCTAGAAGCACAAAGTGAAACTACATCCAGCCTCGCGCTATCAGTTTATCACAGCGATGAGCCTCATGAACCGACGGAACGGAGGGCTAGCGAAGCTCTGAAACCTGAGCATGCATGGCCGCTAGGAAGTCTGTCGGCGGTTAAATCACCACAACAACCCAAGAGGCCATCAGGTTGGATAATGGGTAAAGTGGATGAGCAAATGTCAGACTGTAACCCTCTCCCTCCCTCTTTCTGTGTTTCTCAGTAAAACCGTGGGTAGGTTGTCCGGTGCTACTGGCTGGATGTCAGAAAGCCCTGCAATGCTGCCCTTATCACTCATAGAGACGAGATGATCAAATACGCCTTGGTGGAGATTGGCCTCAGACGTCCCACTGTGTCTGCCAGAGGCCTGCATAACCTGGGGGGAGAGGATGCTGTTCTGGGGAAGTGGGCTTGTCTTTAAACAGATCCGTGGGGGAAACAGAGTAAATATTTGTCCTACGTTATCTTGCCAACTACGCAGGCGTCAGGTATGGCTGGGTTTGGGACCCGGTGTGGTAATGTTGTGTGTTTATTAAATAATGTTTTATGTTATGGTATTTGTCCATGTCTACGACTACCCAGTAACAGAAAAGCAGCTTGTTATGTGCCCTGAGACCATCTAAAGACCCAGAGACACCATGTGTCCATCCAATTATCTGAATCGGGTAACTTCCAAATCTTTCACATTCTGTAATTGAGGAATCTATTAGTGGAACTTGTGGGTGGAAGTTTCTAGGTGAGTATATTTTAACTGTGCATTAAAAATAGTCAATAGAGCAACATGCTACACAGAAAAGTTCTCTTCAGAATGTAGATGAAGTATTTCCTCTGGATAAAATGAGATATTTGATTCTGCATGCTCTTGTAGATGCTATTATTCTGACCAGAGAAAGAACATTCCTCGATTTGATATGTGACCATGTAGTCTCATCTGTGTGTAAGTGGTTTATAAGAACAGTGACATGCCTCATCTGGCTCTTACCATATAATCCTGATCCCAGAGAGAGGATTGATGGAGCCCTATTGGCTCTGCTGAGAGGGGACCACGTTAATCTGTAATCTGTGTACCTTATCCTCCAGAACAGACGCTTCTCCACTACTACCCTGGTTGCGTAACACACACTCGCAAAGTTCGGAATGAAAGTTTATGGGAGACCAACTAACCTAAACACGGTGACCGAAATACCTTTAATAATCCTGTCGGATTTCTTATTTTTTTCTAAACTGAAACGAGGTATGGAACGTTGTTTTAGATGAAGCGGACAGCGCTTCCATTACGACCGGCTTATTACAACCCCCAAAGACTTTCCATCTGGGAGCAGCAGCTGCGTCTGCTTGCGAGTGCTTGTTCACGGGGAAGTAAGGTGCTGAGGGGGCCTGTGTGAGCTAGGAATGTAACGTTAGCAGCGTGTTGTCGGCCCATTGTACAGGGCCCAGAGTAAACATCCGCTGCCTTGCAAGGCAGCTGGCACTGTGATACAGCTAGGCCATGGGAGCAAACCAAATGCAGCCAAATGTACTGAACGTGGCTAGAAACCATAGAGGCTCTTTAGACTGTGTCCGCAAGAACGGAAATCCCAGGAAGTAGAAAGACCTTTTTCGCTGCAACGCACCGTAACAACACAATAACTCCGGGGGCAAAGCCAGCTTTTGGGTTTGATTAAAAACATCCTCTACACATGTCACAGGCTGACGATGCTTTATTTCATGTGCGCACACTGGGTTGAATGAGGAGTGACACACAGCCAGTAACAATGCCGCATACTGTACAGTGTTTGCCTGCACCACGATGAACCATCCGCATCATAAAGGAGCATTTACAACACAGGCAGCACTATTCTACATAGTTGGCCTTGGCTTTATTTTGACAGCTAGATACTGTCGTTTATAACTGGCAGTCTGCTGCTGCTGGAAAAACAGTCAGAGACAGCGTGTTATTTTGAAACAGTCAGAGACAGCGTGTTATTTTGAAACAGTCAGAGACAGCGTGTTATTTTGAAACAGTCAGAGACAGCGTGTTATTTTGAAACAGTCAGAGACAGCGTGTTATTTTGAAACAGTCAGAGACAGTGTGTTATTTTGAAACAGTCAGAGACAGCGTGTTATTTTGAAACAGTCAGAGACAGCGTG
>JACXGK010005342.1:21929-33671 GCA_016801125.1 Novumbra hubbsi | reverse complement strand
CACCAGTAGCACATCAATTGTTCAGTCGAAGCTGAAGAAAAATGGGACGGGGTATGAAGGGCAGACGCTCAAGATATAGGGGCAGGTTTGCCCCGATTGGTTGAGCTAGTACATTTTGTTTTCAAGCTGGGCCGCTATGCGGCATGGGTAACCGCTAGAGCTACGCCTCTAGGGGGCGGAGCTCCACGACATATAACCAACCAAGCCTTGAAATCCAAGAAATTGTTAGTAGACATCCGAGAAATGATTGAGGCACAGATCTTGGGAAGGGAACAGAAAAATGTCTGCAGCATTGAAAGTTCCAATGTGCACAGTGGTCTCCATCAGCTGTAAATGGATGAGGTTTGGAACCACCAAATTCGCTGAGAACAGAATGATGTGACAACGGACAATGGAAACCAAAATCACCAACCGATCGAGGGCTGGATTCAATTCGATTCAGGTCTGGGGAATGTAAGAGCCAGTCAAAGGCATCAATGGCTTTGTCATCCAGGAACTGCCTACACATTCTAGCCACTTGATGCCGGGCATTGTTTTGCTACAGGAAGAATGTAGAATGTAGGGAATCTCATTGGTAAATGAAAATTGAGTAATGTACTGTATAACCCTCCATGCATCAGACTGTAGCAAAAATAATTGCCAGGAAATCCCTGGAATTGAATTAAGTTTCCCATATCCCAATTTTGCAGACGTTAGCTAGCTCTGCTAGCTAGCGAGAGTATTTCATTCTGGTATTACGTCATCTTAGCTAGCTATCTTGGCACAGCACAACTTTCATGTGCATTGCCTAGCTAGCGTTTCATTATTAATTCTGCAAAAGGTACAGGGATTGGACTGCTGAGGACTGGGGTAAAGTCATTTTCTCTGATGAATCCCCTTTCCGATTATTTGGGGCATCCGGAAAAACACTTGTCCGGAGTAGAAAAGTTAAGTGCTACCATCAGTCCTGTGTCATGCCAACAGTAAAGCATCCTGCGACCATTCATGAGTGGGTTTTCTTCTCAGCCAAGGGAGTGGGCTCACTCACAATTTTGCCTAAGAACACAGCCATGAATAAAGAATGGTACCAAAACATCCTCCAAGAGCAACTTCTACCAACAATCCAAGAACAGTTTGGTGGCAAACAAAGCCTTTTCCAGCATGATGGAGCAACTTGCCATAAGGCAAAAGTGATAACTAAGTGGCACGAGGAACAAAACATCAACATTTTGGGTCTGTGGCAATAAAACTCCCCAGACCTTAATCCCATTGAAAATGGGTGGACAAACAAAAACCCACAAAATCTGACAAACTCCATGCATTGATTATGCTGCCATCAGTCAGGATGTGGCCCAGACGTTAATTGACAGCATGCCAGGGCAAATTGCAGAGGTCTTGAAGGAGACCTGCAAATATTTACTCTTTGCATATACTTAATGTAATTGTCATCAATAGCCTTTGACACTTATGAAATGCTTGTAATTATACTTCAGATTACCATAGTAACATCTGACAAAAAGATTGCAAACTTTGTCAGTGCAAATTTTGTGTAAAGCAATAATTGTGTAATTCTCAAAACCTTTGGCCACGGCAGTACACAGCTGCTTGAAAGTTTGTAAACCCTACAGAGATGGTCACAATTTATGAAAACATTTTTAAAAAGACAACAAATAGTAATTTATTTTCTTCTGTTCGCTTACTCATGCATTTTGTTTGATAAATGCAAAATATGAATATTTCTATTTAAAAAACGTTCTTACTTTACAGCACTTTTGTTTTTTTTACATATTCTTAAAACATTGGTACAGTACTGTATGTTAATTGTTAATTTGTCAAAAGTGTTTTTTTAGCATTTAAAAGACACGATTCTGGGGGCAATATGGCCATGTAATAGTGGGACATTAAGATTACCTTTTTAGACCAGGAAAAGTTGCTGCCTCTGCCCTCCCACACAATGAAAAGACAGCACGTCTTACAGATGTATTAAGGAAAACACATTACTTGTTTGCAAATTACATTTAATGACAACATTTGAAAAGTATAAGGTCTTTTAAGGCGCTAGAATACGTAGCTTACATAGGACATGACTAGCAAGCCAACTAATTTCATATTTTAGTTAGTTTACTGTAACTCATGAGTTATACCAAGGTCCCAAAATTCGGACTACATTTTTAGCTACAAATACGCATATTCTTTAGTTAAGTAGTTACTAAAAACATGTTTTAGGGAGCTCTGTATTCGCTCCGGTGAGTTTTCCCATTCATTTCAATCGCCCACTCGGCTTTGTTTCGAAACTTTTTCTAGACGCATGAACCACGTGACCACATGAATTCCTACCTTAAGTTGACGCAACTCTTTTTCTCTATGGCTCTGGGAACGGGAGATTCTCTCTATAATGTCAATATCGACAAAATTCTCTTATTATTGTTTCCCCGCACCTTGTTGAATATATGCCTGAAGAAGGCAGTTCTGAGGGCAAAGTGTGGTCCAGCCGGGTACTAGCAAGGTGTAACTAATGAAGTGGCCGTTGTGTGTTACATATCAGGATGAGACTTGTTCCAGTACAGTCTGAGACTGTAAAACCTGCACAGCTTTTTACTGCTTTAGGTTTTCTCTGTTTTACCACCAAGTCATTGAGACGTAAAGGCATAATTGTCGTTAAAGTAGCTAAATTATGTTATTTCAGCCAATTAATTTCCAATAAAACAAGACGAAACTCAATAAATGCGCGAGCTAACATCTCCCCAATGGTTTATTGCTACGACTCATTTATGGTTTCTTTTGGTTGTTTGATTGTTTTATTTAAACGCCGTCTACTTTAAGTTACTTAGTTAATGTGTGATATGTAATCGTCTTTCGTGAAGCTCTTCTGCCATGACGTGTCCATGTCAACAAAGCGAAGAACATTCTACTCCACTATTGTAGGTGGCGCTACAACGCAATGTAAAATTCAGAAAGGGATCTACCTTCAACATCATCCTGATCCGGTTATTTATTTACACGAAGCGGTTGATAAAAACTTGGATTTTGAGTTTGGCTTTTGTAGTTAGCTCGCTATAATATTTTGTATCTACCGTTTTGATGAGCTGTTATATTCATGCATTCCATAACGCGTTGTAAGCGGTTATTGCCGCTCGTGCTCCGAACAGTAAATGACAGTCTTTCAGATTCCATCGCGAGGAAGAATAGCTAGCAGGCTGGCTCCAGGATATCCGTTATTCGAACTGGCTACGTATAATGCCGCTATCAATGCGCTACTGAAATAATACATTACACGCTTTTTCATACTTTACGTGTACAAATTATAGCAACGTGTGGTTAATGTTATTGTTGATAATGCACCTTGCGGTTTTAAATTTGCATAAAAATGCTCACAGTTTGTATAGCTACGTTGATTTCTATTTCAGTGTTATTTGTAAGCTTGCTCTTCGATTGCATTGCATTCGTTTGTCAAAACAATTAGCTTGATGCTGTTCTAGTAAAAATGTCCAGAGCAGAAATGGATTCATTCTTGGACTATGAGGAATGCATCAAGGACTCCCCTGCATTCAGGTAACATATAGTTATATATCCCTCTTGTGTAAAACAAAATGCAGTTGTACCTATCATAACACTTGACATTTTTATAACCAATATTAAACTGTCATTGGCAATTTCAAAGCTCTGATACTCGGTTTTTTGGGTTATTTCCTCAGGCTTGCTCTGGAAAAGTGTCAGAGTGATGTTTCAGATCTGCAGAGTCGTGTGGAAAAGGTGCAAAGTTGTTAGTTTAAAAAAAATCAAAATATGATGAGTCTTGCTAGTGCTGTAATGTCAATTGTTAGTGACTTCTCCATGCAGGTTATGAAGCTCTGTGACAAGATGGTTGAATCAGGGCAAGCATATAACACCGCAAATCAGCATTTCCTTGACGGTTTGGCTGAATTCTCCACCTATCATAGTTGTGACACTGTTGTTGTGGTATGTATGTGTTGTAGGAAAGAATGATTTAGGGTTGTTCTAAAACACCCAATAACGTTTACTTAAAAGGGGTATGTCTTTTTTACTGTCACTAAATTCAAGTATTTTCATAGAACTGCATGGGTCAATTCAGTCAAGGACTACAGGAGATGACCAACTTTCACACTGTGAGTTGAGTTAAATATGTGATGGATAATTGTTGTCCACGTGTTGTGTGCTTCAGTCAGTGCATGCTTTGCTTACCAATACTTTCTCCTATCTTTAGATGCTGTTTGACCAGACGCAGAGAGCAATCACTCAGCAGCTGACAAACCTGCTCACACAGTATGTTGTTATTCACACGCACCGATACATGTGCACATAACATTTATAGAAAACACAATAGACAGAATCAATGTGAAAAATGCAAATGCTAATATTTTGGGTTTTATTTTAATTTTTTTTCTCAGAAGCCTTAATACATCACTCAAAATGCCTAAATGGGTTCGCTGTATCTGTTCTGTCATAAAGTACTTACGAAAAGACACCACTAGATGGCAATCCTCCAAAAGAATATGTACAGTGGGGCAAAAAAGTATTTAGTCAGCCACCAATTGTGCAAGTTCTCCCACTGAAAAAGATGAGAGAGGCCTGTAATTTCCATCACAGGTACACTTCAACTATGACAGACAAAATGAGGAAAACAAATCCAGAAAATCACATTGTAGGATTTGTAATGAATTTATTTGCAAATTATGGTGGAAAATAAGTATTTGGTCACCTAAAACCTCACCTCTCACAGACCTGTAACTTCTCCTTTAAGAGGCTCCTCTGTCCTCCACTCGTTACCTGTATTAATGGCACCTATCAGTATAAAAGACACCTGTCCACAACCTCAAACAGTCACACTCCAAACTCCACTATGGCCAAGACCAAAGAGCTGTCAAAGGACACAAGAAACAAAATTGTAGACCTGCACCAGGCTGGGAAGACTGAATCTGCAATAGGTAAGCAGCTTGGTGTGAAGAAATTAACTGTTGAAGCAATTATTAGGAAATGGAAGACATACAAGACCACTGATAATCTCCCTCGATTTGGGGCTCCACGCAAGATCTCACCCCGTGGGGACAAACTGATCACAAGAACGGTGAGCAAAAATCCCAGAACCACACAGGGGAACCTAGTGAATGACCGGCAGAGAGCTGGGACCAAAGTAACAAATCCAAAACATCACTGCTCTAGAGGAGATCTGCATGGAGGAATGGGCCAAAATACCAGCAACAGTGTGTGACAACCTTGTGAAGACTTACAGAAAATGTTTGACCTCTGTCATTGCCAACATAGGGTATACAACAAAGTATTGAGTATTTGTTATTGACCAAATACTTATTTTCCACCATAATTTGCAATTAAATTCATAAAAAATCCTGGATTTGTTTTTCTCATTTTGTCTGTCATGGCTGAAGTGTACATATGATGAAAATTACAAGCCTCTCATCTTTTTCAGTGGGAGAACTTGCATAATTGGTGGCTGACTAAATACTTTTTTGCCCCACTGTATGTTTTTCTTTTATTTATCTGGATGATTTATGCATTGAAAGGCTTACATAACCGTTTTAGGAAGTGTTACTTTTTGGGGTGTTGATGAAATTATGTATTTTAATAGCGATTGGGAGATTTCTGGTTTACAGAAATACATGAATGAGGCATAATTTTTTGCAGCAGAATGTTCTCTTTCTGGTGAAAAAAAAAATTAAGTGTTCCAACTTTTTACAGTTTAACTTTTTATCGTTTCGGTCAATAAACATGTTGAGCTGAAGAATGCACCTTTAAGTTCCATTGACGCTCTCCTGTTGATAGACCTTTAAAGACAGAACAGGATTATTTCATACAGTAATGTTTCAGTTAGTAGTCAAATGCTCTAGCCACTAGGCTGTCTGCTGTCTACACATGCACTATTTGTCAATAATTATATATATTGTAACAGGGAAAGACACAGGGTAAAGACACAGGACCCTGGAGGACATTTTGTTGATATAGAGCAGGGCAAAAGGAGAAACAAAACTAGAAAACAAATTGCTCTTAAGCCTAGGCGGCACCATCTCTGGGCAGTGGTTTGGGAATTATGGGCTTGGGTAGTCGTAAGTTTGGTGGGTTTTTCACCCTGCTCCTAACTCCTGTTTTCCACCCTTTTTGGTGTTGCTGGGCATTGGTGAGGGCACCATGGGTTGGAGATCTTTCCAGATCTCTTAAGCTCTCCCAATGGTGCTTCAGCTTCTTTTACTTCTCAGTTTCTCCTACTTCAGATTCCCCCCTTAGCCACTCCTTACTTGATGATGTTACAATTGAAGGCAGCTGTCCATGGGTGAGGTTGGCCCTGTGCCTTCCTCCGGAAGGTTCTCGAAGCTACTAGCTTTGTTTAGTGGTGTGACAGTGATGCAGCAGGCGGGTGCATGTTTGCACCACAATATGCACACTACGCTCTTAATGTTTACTTAACATTACTTACTTACCCAAATGCCTCAAGGTATATGCCTCAAGGTATTTACTTACTTACTCAAATGCCTCAAGCTCCTGAAGTTTGCAGATAACACCACCCTCACTGGGCTCATCTCTGGTGGGGATAAGACTACTTACAGGTGGGAGATTGACCACCTGGTGAACTGGTGCAGACAGAACAATTTGGACCTCTGAAGACAGTGGAGATGGTTGTGGATTTTAGGCAGAACCCAGCCCCACCCACCCCCATCACTCTGTGTGACTCCCCAGTCACTATTGCAGAGTCCTTCAGCTTCCTGGGCATCATCACCACCCAGGACCTCAAATGGGAGCAAAACACCACCTTCATCACCAAAAGAGCCCAGCAGAGGATGTACTTCCTGCAGCAGCTGAAGAAGTTCAATCTGCCAAAGACAATTATGGTGCACTTCTACACAGCCATCATGAAGTCCATCCTCACCTCCTCCATCACCATCTTGTACGCTGCTGCCACTGCCAAGGACAAGAACAGACTGCAGCGTATCATTAGATCTGTTGAGAAGGTGATTGGCTGCGATCTGCCATCCCTTGAGGACCTGTACACCACCAGGACCCTGAGGCGCACTGGAAAGATTGTGGCTGATCCCTCCCACCCTGGACACAAACTGTTTCAGCCACTCCCATCTGCCAGGAGGCTACGGTCCACAAGGACCAACACCTCCCGCCACAAGAACAGCTTCTTCCCATCTGCAGCTGGCCTCATCAACAAGGCCAGACAACCCCCACTGTCACTGATACCCTCTGCCCCATAACTTAAATTCTATCTAAGTAGCATTACATTAAAGCACTTCGCACACATGGCTACTTATTCAGTAAATGTTTGCACATTTTATATTTACTGTGTCATTTCTATTTTTTACCTTATACCACCTATGGTACTTTTCTGTCGTGCACCATAGCACCAAATTCTTTGTATGTGTAAACCTACTTGGTAATAAAGCTGATTCTGAAGCCTTTACAATGTCTTATAGTAAGGTTTTAGGTTGCTAAAAATTTAATACAGTCTAGTGGGTCGTAAAATGATGCTCATGTCAAGATATACAATGTATTACTGCACCATAAAGCACCATGAAGCATTATTAATGTTAACTGTTGTTATTCAGGTTTATACCACAGCTAGGGGAGACAAGAAAGGAGTTTGTGCGCATCGGGGAAGACCTAGAGACAGCAGCAGTAAAGAATGCCCAGGTTTCCCGACACAAAGTACCAGATGCCGAGCGTGCCAGTCATCTGCTGTTGGCCACACGCAAATGTTACCAGCACTTTGCCCTGGATTACTGCTTGCAGGTAAATTGCCAGATTCATAACCACAGATCAGTACAACCTACAAAATAAGTCTTGTGTCAACTTACGTGTAAACGTTTCTGACAATTGTTTCTGAAGTGGTGGTGATATTTCAAGAACAGTCTCATCTGCACATACCAGGTGTGGTGTGAGTTTAGCTCCACCCATTTAATTGATTTAACATGCTGCTAATGTACCTGGAGGCCTAATTTAATAAATAAAAAATATCTCTGAATAGACAGATGTGAATAATCTGGAGAGTAACAAGTCTCTCCATTGTCCAGAAACATACAGTTCCCATTGAGAAAGCATTCTGAATAACAAAGAGAGATGTCACTAAAATCCTTGCCTCATGCTTCGTCAGGTTTTCCAAGTTCGAGAAGCATTTCTGACATTTCCCTCAAAAGTCCCTTTTCATTCAAACAGGAATTCCTAGGAAATAGAAATATTATATTAGAAAGTAGGACAAATAATGCTTAGTTGTAATGTTGTTTTTGAGAAAGGATCAAAATGCAGGATGGTGAAAGTAAACAAGGTCTTTATTCCACCTTGAAATGGCAAAAGCCACTTTGGTGCGAAATATTCTCCAATAGAGCACCAACGCACACAGTGCACAGAACAGGTAACAATAACGCGCACAGAACAGGTAACAATAACGAACACAGAGACAAGACACATGAGGGCCTATATACCTAGTTGATAGGGAACAGCTGTGGGACATCAGGAGGGATGCGTTCACAGGACATGGGAAACAGGACAAGACACATGAGGGCCTATATACCTAGTTGATAGGGAACAGCTGTGGGACATCAGGAGGGATGCGTTCACAGGACATGGGAAACAGGACAAGACACATGAGGGCCTATATACCTAGTTGATAGTGAACAGCTGTGGGACATCAGGAGGGATGCGTTCACAGGACATGGGAAACAGGACAAACACGAACGATGGCAACTAGAAGGCCGGCGACGTGGAACGCTGGGGTGCCACGCGACTGGAGGGGAGCCCGCCGCTAGGTGGAGACGTGACACTAGTAGGAAGTGTTTGCGGAGAGAGTAGCAGTTAGTTCTTACTGATTATTGCAATTAATCTGCTTAACATGTAGAGTAAACTTCCTTATCATTGCTTGTTAATTCCCCAGAGAACAGGCAAGGCATTCCCAGCAGAGACCGGTTAGAAATAACTCGGATGACAAAGGACTCATTGGCAACGACATCCTGCATCAGCGCGAGAGGGGTTATTTGTTTGGTGGTTAGATTAAGCATGTGAGAGAAAACATACAGGATGTCCAACAGAGCAGAAACATACCATTTCATTAGTCTGGTGCATAATGAGACAACACACACCATGGTTGAAAGAGGGTTTGACTACTGAGGAGTTGTGCGGAAGCGCTTGTAAATATTTAGTATTTATTTATATGAGCATGGGTGCCCCTTGAATACTTTTAGACTCAAAATGGATTTCAAATTTGCATTATCACATTTTTGGTACTCAATGGACAATTTATTAGGCACAACCTAGAGTAACAGTCTTGACCCCAAGATTAACAGTCTTGACCCCTACCTTTGCCTAAAGCCTTTATACTTCAGGTTGTGGATACTACAAGGTGTCAAAAACTGTCAACAGGGATGTTTGTCCATACTGACACAATGGTACACAGTTGCTCCAGATTGGATGGAGATACATTTCTGTTGTTATTTCACCACATACACTGTATTGTGTTGAGGTCTGGGGAACATGCATCCTCATATTTCTGGAACCATTCTGACACAAATGGCGTTTTGACAATACGCATTATCCGGCTGGAAGAATCCATGTAAAGGATGCACTGATCAGGTATACATCTAGTGGGTTGGGCTGTGGCACTTTTATACACTGTTCAGTTTGTTTTGAGGGACCAAACATATGCTTGAAAAACAGAACCATATAAACTATATAAAACTGACTATAAAAAAATGGTCATACTTTTTATTTCAAAAGTAGACATATAACCGCTGCGACAGTTGCGAGTAGGTTTCTAAGACTTGGCATTCCCATATTGTCCGGTGTGGATGTCGCATCACACTGTATCAACTGTTGTGGTAGGTCAAGATAAATGATGTTTGCTGGACTGCAAATGCTTTTGATCCCTGGGGTATATGCCGGTAAAAACATCCTGGTTAAGAAGCAAAACTGCTTTTATTATTTACAAATAATCAAGTGAAGATACTTCATTCTTAGTTGGCTAAATCAGCGAAAAGTTTCTGATGTAAAATGTTCTAATGATGCATTATTGCCATGTCAAATCAACTGCTAGATTGTTCAGCCGGGGGCAATGTAAGATGACTACAAATAGCACTTGTATTGAAGAGCGGAGATACCAAGATGGCTGCACTGAAGTACAATGCTGTGTCATTACTTCATTAATTATAGACCTACCAACAATACAGTGGTATATACTCCTTTTGAGATTTGTGACTCTTTTTAAAAACATCTTTCCAATCTTATGAAAACATAAAATGCAGTTAAAATGCAATGATGTAACTGTAGATTTCAACTTGCATTGTTTGTTAATTTAATTTGATCATTGATCTGTTCACAGCTGAATAACTTCAAGGCACAACAGAAGCTGGATATTCTAAATTCTGTAAGTCCCCATTTTCTACAGGAGATCACTACCCAGTGGCACACAGTTATTAGATTCTTGTTCACAACCAAATGGTGAACCATTTAAGTCAGGGGAGATTTCTGACCTTTTGATGTTGACCTTCCATAGTTCTTACATGTGTTCCAGTGATTACACGGTAAACACAGTCTTTTATGCCAGAGCACATTGGAGGCGATCAATGGTCATCGCCAACCATTACACAGCCAATAGGAAAGGTCTATTCCACAAAATCCCCCCACCGGCATGCTCTAACCCACACAACCAATTCTGTCTATTGTCCTTTGTTCTAAGTTAGTCAGCACTGTCATACATTGTGTCAAACTGAAATCTGTTACTTTTTATATATTTCAACCCAGGGTTGTAAGTGGCATAAATTTATAACAAATTCAGTGAAAGTAGAGGGGGTATTATGTTGATTTTATTTTATTTTTTGGTTTCAGGTGTTTTCTTACTTCCATGCCCAGTACACCTTCTTCCACCAAGGCTTTGACTTGTTAAGAGACCTGGAACCTACTATGAAGACCATGGCTGCACAGGTCAGATTACAATGACAGTGGTTTGGATTATTTGTTGTTCTAGGCCAGGAGTGTTCACTGACCATTGGATCTTTCCAGAAGAAACTATTTTACTAAAAACAAAACCCAGTTTAAAGGTTTCAATGAGGATGATGTTTGATTGGGCATAGTAGGATTAATTCAGCTGTTCATCCTGCGTGACGCAGTTTCATATTGAGTACAGGAAGATGCAGCACTCGGCTTTCTCACATCAGTCATTTGTGTGTATATACAGCAAAAAAGGCACAAGCCAATCAAGTGGTGTATAGTCCACAATGCTGATATAATTCATTGTTGGTTCTCTGGGATTTATGATCATACGCCTTTTCACAGCTTGCCCAACTCTCAACGGAATGTTCTGCTAAAAGAAAGGACCTGGAGAACACACATCTGCTGGTCCAGCAAAGAGTATGTTTCATCATCAGACGCTAGACTCACAGTTCTTAACATATTTCCTCTTCGTTGCTGGCTGTGTGTGTGTATGTTATATGTGGGGACCAGACATTCCAACAATGATACAACCTGACAGTTCAGTCCCAAAAAGGAAAAAGTCTGTCTGGTTTAGTTTGGGTTTTAAGTAAATTCCTCAAAATATTTCTTTTTATTGGGGGGGGGGGGCAATGATTTAGGGATGGGGTTATGAGTAGTGTAGTCAAAAAGGTTAGGTTATTAAGGGATGGGGTTAAGAGTAGTCAAAAAGGTTAGGTTATTAAGGGATGGGGTTATGAGTAGTGTAGTCAAAAAGGTTAGGTTATTAAGGGATGGGGTTAAGAGTAGTCAAAAAGGTTAGGTTATTAAGGG
>JACXGK010005342.1:0-14575 GCA_016801125.1 Novumbra hubbsi | reverse complement strand
AAAATCCGGACAATAACCATCATTCCCTAACTCTGTAACAATCCGGACAATAACCATAATTTTCTAACTCTGTAAATATCCGGACAATAACCATCATTCCCTAACTCTGTTACAATCCGGACAATAACCATCATTCCCTAACTCTGTAACAATCCGGACAATAACCATCATTCCCTAACTCCTTAACAATCCGGACAATAACCATAATTTTCTAACTCAGTAACAATCCGGACAATAACCATCATTCCCTAACTTTGTTACAATCCGGACAATAACCATCATTCCCTAACTCTGTAACAATCCGGACAATAACCATCATTCCCCAACTCTGTAACAATCCGGACAATAACCATCATTCCCTAACTCTGTAACAATCTGGACAATAACCATAATTCCCTAACTCTGTAACAATTTGGAAGTACATATTCTTAATCCACTTTTTCGAGCTGGGACATCTGTAGTTTTGCCTGTGTCAGTTACTTCAACATTGAATACTAATGTTCACATAGATATTTATACTATAGTATCGTAGGCCCCAACATTTTTCCTGACTAGCTGTTGTTGTGTTTTTCAATTGTTGGGACCAAACAGGCTGTGGCTGTATTTAAGATCTGTTTTTCTGTCTGTTTGAAGGGTTCCCTGTTGGCCTGTGAGTTCTTACTTCAGAATGGAGCCAATGTAAACTACCGTGACCAGCGTGGTCAAGGTGCCCTTCACACTGCGGCCTCCCGGGGTCACACTGGGTGAGGCTTATAGTCTTGTACAGCAGTCTATTTACAAAATTAGAATAACAATTACAAAAATAATTTATTGCGTAAGTAAGTATTCTGTAAAGGCATTTTTGGCAGGAGTCTATTTGAATAAATCTACCAGCTTCCACTTTTGGAAATAGAGATTTTTGACCATTCATCTTTGCAAAATTGTTAAAACATTTGATCTCATGTTGTAACATAAGATTGGTAAGAGATAAAGAGACAGAAACAGCAGTCATGATGGACAATTCTGATTATCATATATGCTGTGGCATTACTGGAGCTGCCTCAATTTGGTGGTTTCACACACACATTGACCCTCGCAGACTGGTCTCAAACTTCCAGCGTTGGCACCCTTGATTGGTCAGATGAGGCCCATTGCAACCTTTTTTTCACTCAACCATTTGCTTAAAGTGAAGCAGAAGTTGCAAGACCTGCCTTTACAAGCTGATGATTGATGTGGTGACCCGGTGGTACAGTGTGCTGGAGATGCTAGAAATTTTCCTGGAGCAGCAACCAGCTATCACGGCAGCTCTGCTGTAACTAGTGGTGTGCTGTTTTTTAACAATTTGTTCCTTTTTTAAAGATCTCACTGACTTGTGTAGTGACTCAGTTTTAGTGACGTATTGTTCATTCAAACAGGTTGGGGTTAGGGTTTCATATACAGTTCAGACCAATGGCTGTTTACTTTTACCAAGAAACATTTATTAAGCCAGGCAGAATTATACATGTTTAGAACTGATAATTGGATGCAGGGTACAAGGGTAAAGAATGCAGTTAATGGATTATTGTTTGTAAAGATACACACAATTAAATTAAAACACAATTTTTTTTTAATTAAAGTTAACATTAGTTGTCAGTGGTAAACATTGTTAAATATTCATTGTCCGTGTTAAACATTAGTTGTCCGTGTTAAACATTAAACATTGTTAAACATTATTTGTCCGTGTTAAACATTAAACATTGTTAAACATTAGTTGTCCGTGTTAAACATTAAACATTGTTAAACATTAGTTGTCCGTGTTAAACATTAGTTGTCCGTGTTAAACCTTAAACTTTGTTAAACATTAGTTGTCCGTGTTAAACATTAGTTGTCCGTGTTAAACATTAGTTGTCCGTGTTAAACATTAAACATTGTTAAACATGAATCTACCATGATATACAAGATAGAGGGTTTCCTTTTGTAGTTCATAGCCTTTAATCTCAGAAAATCTTTGTTATAAGCAAAATTGGTATTGAAATGATTACTATATCCAGGTTACCTGTCAGACGTTAGTTTATCTAAATAGAAGGCCTAAATAATGTAATTGGCTAGGTAAGCAGATCATTGGTATTTCTCATCTGTGCACTATTATTCTTGTTTTTAATTATTAGGCTATGGACTTATTGTATTAATTTTTGTCATAGTTAATAGTTGAACAAAAGTTGGTACAAGACTGAACCAGAGATCACTATCTCTTTTGGGATTAAGACAAGGAACACTTTATGTTTGTTATGGGGACACTGATTGGCTATCACTGCAAAGAATAAAAAAATGACTTCACCAACAATGCCTTTCAGTGCTAGAGTCACGTTTCTCTGCCATCGCATGCAAAAATGGCA
This sequence comes from Novumbra hubbsi, assembly GCA_016801125.1. Classification (NCBI taxonomy): domain Eukaryota; kingdom Metazoa; phylum Chordata; class Actinopteri; order Esociformes; family Umbridae; genus Novumbra; species Novumbra hubbsi. The sequence continues at coordinate 12,221 of JACXGK010005342.1, read as the reverse complement.
GCACTTAAAACAGCTGCTTGTTTTGGTGCTCATCAAGAACTAAATCCAAACCAGCAATATTTTGTTTGTCCTTCATTTTTATGCTCAACAAATTGCAACTTTCGGCACATTGACCGGTGAGCTAGTGTGCACAGAAAGCAAATTGCACCCGGGAATAAGCACCTTGCACGGCTCCGCTTGCAAAACTGCATATCCAGATTAAATAAAAATGGAATTTACTTTGTGAATCGAAATCAAATTGGAAGATTTGATTTAGCTCTGAATAAAATAAAATGAAAATCAGGACCAGTTCATCCATCAGGGTTAATTTGCTGGCAGGATAAATGATCACACACTTTTTATCATGCATGGCCTTTGGTCAATTGATTTACAGTTGTTTAATGGCTGCATACGTGTTAATACAATTATTGAATGTTCTTCACAGGCAAGTGTGTCTGCTTGTGAAGAAGGGAGCCAATCAGTATGCAGTTGACGAGAGGGGTCAGGATCCACTTGCTATCGCCGTAGAGAAAGCACATGCTGATATTGTGACCCTGTTAGTAAATCTACGCTATGAATTTCTAGAATATATAGATTTTTTTGTAGAAAATACCACTGAAACTCTGTTTTTATTTTTGACTCTTGCAGACTACGAATGGCTCGCATGAATGAAGAGATGAGAGACTCAGAGGGATTCTTTGGATCTATGGGTAATTCTGATGCCTATACATTTATTTGTGTCTTTAAAACCTACTTAGGTTCAGGTCATGGTGATTTACGGAGCTGGGCTAAACCAGTTGACCTAACATAATATCTATACTTTCTGGGCAGACTTTGCTCTTTCAAGTGGTCTTAGTCTGTACTGACAGTAAACTTCTATTTTCTGTTAAGTTAGGTTAATAAAAGCTAACCACAGGTAAATGGTATGAAACAGCTTGTTCTTATTGGAGCAGTACAGGTGGTATTGACCGTTTTAATTTGAATGTTTTGTTTATTAATGCTAGTTTGGTCGTGTTTTTGATTTCAGGTGATGATGAGACATTCCAAGACATCTTCCGTGACTTCAGTGATATGGCTTCTCACGATCCAGAAAAACTCACTCGTCGCCAGTTCAGTGGAAGGGGAGTAGAGGAGGGACAGGGCAACAGGATGGTGAATGTTCATCACAAGACTGAGAAGGAGGAAAACTAGGGTTGGGATGTTTTAAGAAGTGGCATTACCACTTTTTACTTTCTCCTCAAGGGAGAAATGTTCACAATGTTTTCACTAGAAATGTAACATTTACAGCTGATGTCAGTTCCACACAACAACACAGCAGAACATATTTTACTGATCTGTAACAGAGTCAAGAATGTACTGGAAGCTCATTCCACAGCTGGCTTGAAATGTTGCTGATGGGTCTGTTCAATTGGTTGGACAATGGTTGGATTGTTGTTACGGAGGGCGGTCATGTGTTTGTGAAGTAAGGTGACCTGTCCGTGGTGGAATTAAGGCTAAGTAACAGCATGTTGAAGTTTACTGAACTGGGTTCCTTGCAGTGTATGACCGCTGTCATTGTGCCTAAGCAGTTCAAGTACAGACTTGAACAGTGTTAAATAAATAGTTACAGTAAATACTTGCTTCAATTTTGAGGCTCACTTTTTAAGTTGAGAAAAGTGGAATAGAACATTTTAAAATAATGATGAACTTTCTAGGCCTACTGCTAGGCCAAATCATGTTTTTGCACAAGGAAACAAGCTAAGGTTCTTACTTCTGCTTTAAAATTATTATAATGTTAGTCCATAAACCACCTGGGAATGAATCTTAAATAAGATGATGGAACTGTTCTCATGTCTGCTGTAATACCTAAACAATAAATTAATGAGGGATATAAAAAACTGTTTTTAAATATTAGGTATTCTATTTATATCTTCAATATTTCAGATATTTTATTACACGACTGAACTGCTGCACACAACCTAAACATGTTACTAAATAATTTCACATCACGCACATCACAGTTGCTTTATTAACCAGGCCAGAAATACACATTTTGTTGTATTTCTGGTAACGGTTTGATAAGTAGTCATTTTGCATTTAGTCAACATTTGTTTTTACTAAGCATATAACAATTGCATTTGATTTGTTCTCCAGTGTTCCAGAAAGAATTGCCTTTAATATGGCCCACTTTATGTTTTTCTACAAATCAGAAGCAAATGTTTAATCCAGATTGTAAGAGCAGTGGAACCAATCAAAGATGTGATTCTCTTATGCAAAAGGGAATACAATGGATATTTAATCCACCGGCTGGGTCCCACTTTGGAGGCATATGGGAAAGACAGATTAGATATGTGAGAAACAATATCTGAAACAATGAATGATGAACCATTACAAATGCTGCTGTGTGAGGTGGAAGAAATATTGAACAACAGACCACTGACTACTGCCACTGATGATCCTGTAGATTTGTAACCATTGACTCCCAACCACTTGCTTCTGATGAAAAAACAGCCAGTTTTGTCTCCTGGACTTTTCAACAAAGAAGATACTTATGCCAGGCGAAGGTGGAAACAAGTGCAATATTTGGCAGACCTGTTTTGGAAGCAGTGGATCCGCGAGTACCTGCCATTGCTTCAAGAACGTCAGATGTGGACTCAAGCTAAGAAGAACTTAGCAATAGGAGACATTGTCATGATCGTGGATGACACAGCACCACAGAGTTCGTGGATGTTAGGCAGAGTTCTTCAGACTATGCCGGATGCCAAAGGTCTTGTGCGGCGTGTATTGGTCAAGACAAAGACAAACACATTAGAAAGACCTGTGGATAAACTGTCTCATCTGTGAGATGGATTAATGTGGGTGTTTAGAAAACAATGTTTGGGTTAGGGTTCTATGTACGCAAGGTTACATCATGTGTAATTATGTTGTAACACACGTTTTACGAGTTGCACCGACGTATAATTCCTGTTTGGCTCTATGTAAAGCAGAAAGTAATTGTCAGCCTTCTTGTCTGTCAATTAGGGGCTGGAAATGTAAGAGCCAATTAATGTGGTGGTGGTGGTGGTGGGACCAACTGGTGTTTTGGAGCTGTGTGGCCTGGTGAGGGTCACGTGAACAATGTTATAAAAGAGGAGTTATTTCTCTATGTTGCAAACGCGTGATGATATTTTTTGAGAACACAGTTTTTTGACCGTGAGCCACCGTAGTCGAACAATCTGATTTGTGGACGTTTGTTTGAGAAGTCGGATTTTTGTATTGGATACCGCAATTAAAAAGAAACGAAAAATCAAAGTGACTTGTTTTGTTTGTGAGTAATGTACAATGTTCTTAAATAAGCTCGGCTAAGTGAAGGCTACGCGCCAAAACCTCAAGACATCACGTGAAGTGGCGTATTAAAACAAGTTTGGCCATTACACAGATGCTCAAATCAGAACTGTACTGTTAGAACATTGGTGAATGATTTCTGCAGTGACATATTTTGCTCCAATGTTATGATTACACCACCCTTATTCCAATAGCATTAAAAACATTGGCTACTAAAGAGGATACCATAGACTGTCATTTTCATTAGGAGTCTATGAAATGTGCTATAGAAGTAACATTTTTATTACATGTTTTTGGACAAATGGACCAAACATGTAAAATGAATGCAGAAATGAATTAAAATATACAATAATGTTACTGAAACATAGCTATAATAAAGTGTCATAATAATAATAATCTATTGCCGTTTTATTGGATTTATTAAAGAATGCTTATGGGAGCGAGATATAAATAATAGGAATTCTGAATGCAACACTGCTCGTCTCCAACGACAAAATGTCAAATAGAAGCTTAAGATCTACGTCATACAAAGTGCGACAAAAAGTCTAACGCATGCGCATATGAATACTGGTCCTTCGACACCATTTTGGACAGCGCAGGACTGTTTTCGTTCTAATGTACATCAACTAGCTAACTATTATTTTAATCTGGTCCCTGGACAAATACTATATTAATGCTGGCTGTCTCTCACAGAAATCCACCCAGATAAATTTATTTCGTTTTATAGATCTAGACGTGGCTTAAGTTGTGGTCGCTAGCTAGCTGGAAGCAGGCAGGGCCCATTTGCGGCGCAGACTGATTGTTTCGGGACTGGTTTTTTTCGTTGATGTAACAACCATATATAACATTTATTTAAGTGTCGACTTAACATATTGTGCTGCTTATCCATCGTGTCCTTTGGACAAATGGATGGCGACGAGGACGAATTCTTCTCCGGGAATCATTCTGGGTCTGGTAAGAATTGCTTTGATTCCACGTCTCAAGTGACAAGCTAACTAGGCTAGTTATCGACTATGTGATACTGCTTCGTTGTTTACCAACGAGTTATTTTGTGCACAGTTGTCATGCCTGTTGAGATACCAATATTTGTAGTATTTTTTTTTTTTCAATAGCAAACGGTGTATTGGTTATGTCCTTTTCCCGCAGATGATGGTGGTGGGACCCCTGTGCAGGACGAACATGCTCCTGAATCAGACGCGGAAGAGATGAGTGAGCCGCGGCACTCCGAGGTGGGGGTATAGTCATCTAAACCAGACATCTGAATAACTGTCTATGAATTAAATATTTTACAAATAGATTGACTTGGAAAAAAAACAGGTGGTGTATAGATACTCATTGATCCTGGCCCTAGGTTTTTAAAACTATTTTTATTTGTTGAAAGGAGGGTAGTGACGGCGAGGAAACTGCTGGTGCCATGGAGGCAAACGGCATTGCCAGCGGGTCAGAAAATGAGGGCCCTAAAGGGGCAGACAGTGACTCTGAGGACGAGGCCCCAAACCAAAACCACAGCGATTCAGAACCAGATGCCCCCAGGCCTGCAGACAGTGATAATGAGGAGTCCCCAGTAAAGTGCAGAATCAGCCCCTCCGACATGGAGGGCTCTCCAGGACCCAAACACAGGGGTAGCATCTCAGACATCGAAGGTTCTCCAGTCAAACGTAGAGGCAGCACTTCAGACATCGAGGACTCTCCAGTCAATCGCAGAGGCAGTCCCTCAGATGTGGAAGGCTCCCCCCCTCCCAATCGCAGAGGGAGTCCCTCAGATGTCGAAGGCTCCCCCCTACCCAATCGCAGAGGCAGTCCCTCAGATGTCGAAGGCTCCCCCCCACCCAATCGCAGAGGCAGTCCCTCAGATGTCGAAGGCTCCCCCCTACCCAATCGCAGAGGCAGTCCCTCAGATGTAGAAGGCTCCCCCCCTCCTAATCGCAGAGGCAGTCCCTCAGATGTAGAAGGCTCCCCCCTACCCAATCGGAAAGGAAGAATCTCAGATATTGAAGGTTCTCCTGTCAAACTCAGGGGCAGTGCCTCTAACGTTGAGGGATCTTCAGTCAATCACAGAGGCAGCCCCTCAGATTTAGAGGGCTCACACGCACCTAAACATAGAGGAAGCACCTCAGACATCGAGGAGTCTCCAGTCAAACGCAGGGGCAGCTCATCAGACTTGGAAGAGGAAAAACCCCAAAAGGCCAGTGACTCTGATAATGAGGACCGGCCACCGTCCCCACCCCGAAGCAGACACTTGAACGCACACAGTGACTCTGAGACAGAAATACCCCAAAACAAAGAGCAGAGAGAGTCCGATGGGGCGGATTCAGAGAAAACTGGAAAGTGGAAGGCTGTGATGCACTCAGACAGCGAAGATGACGTGAAGGCTCATCCCAAAAAGGCAGCACCAAACAGCGACCCGGAGGAGGAGAGTCCTTCAAAACGGATTGTGGATGACAGCGAGGATGATGATGAAATGCCAGGTAAGTGATTTTTCATCTTACAAACTTAAGGAGGAAATGAATGGTATCAAATTACTGTGGTTTGTGTACTGATTCTTTTGTTTGTGTCATTACAGTGAAAAGGAAGAAGGCAATTCTATCAGACAGTGAAGATGAGGAGAATGCTGACCAACCAGGTAGGTGTATAAACTAAGGTCAATATTCAAGGTTAGTGGGTAGAGCGAGTATGCTTGTCTAGGGTTAGGGTTATTCTGATTGATTCTGCTGTTATAGTTATGGAGGACTGCAATGATTAACGTTACTCTTCTTCCTCAGCTGCAAAGAAAAGCCGGACCGTGTCAGACGATGACAACTCTGACAGCGATGCAGGCTCTGAGGCGCCCGACAAAACAATGGCCAAACTGCGGGAGCTGGGCTCAGACAGCGAAGACGAGGATGATGGGCAAAAGGCTGAAGGAGGCAAGAAGGACGAGAAAACACTGTTCGGCAGTGACAGTGAATCAGGCGATGAAGAGGAGTAAGTATTTCCACTCCAACACAACCATGTCACGAAAACTTCTGTAGCATTCGAAGCAGACTAAACACTCCTCGCCGACTTCATCTTTAAATGTTGGTTTTCTTTTTAAACATTGAGTGTTTTTACCTTTTATTTTGCTATTAGTGTTATTGCACAGTGACATACTTATTTAGGGGTCTGATTGTAGAAATCCCCTGTTCTTTCCTGGTTAGGAAAATGATTGCAGACATCTTTGGTGAATCTGGCGATGAAGAGGAAGAAGAATTTACGGTGAGTTTTCTTACCTGTGTTGTTGAGGAAGCTTTAAGACCAGGTTCCCCAAGCTTGTTGTCTACAAGACCATTACTGCTTTCCATCACAATCTTTTGGCCACCTCCTTCCAGACCGAATGCTTTTGAAAAGCATTAATATTTTTTTACGAAAAGCACTGTAGAACTTAGAAGCAATATTTTCATAACACTAAAAGATACGGATAAGCTAGCAAAATAGTACTCAGAATATTTAATCAGGACATTTTAGGGGATCCCTAAGAGTCATAGTCATTTCGAACCTTGGTTGCATACATTTTGCAAATATACTAGATGTTTTAACCACAATGCCACTTGTTTCTCCTTTAACAGGGTTTTAATCAGGAGGATCTGGAAGGAGATAAGAGCCAATCAAAGGCCTCGGAAAAGAAAGAAGTTGCTGACGATTCTGACTCTGACGAGGATGTGGATAGGGTCGGTGGCCAAGAGTGAGTATGTTTATCTTTCCATATCAAGTTTTTCATTTTTTCTTTTTGTAGGAATAGTCTTATTTTCTGAATGGATTTCTCCTCAGCACCAGTTTCATGTCCGACTTTGACGTAATGCTGGCTCGCAAGAAGGCCCAGAGCGGGAAACGCAGACGGAACCGAGATGGTGGAACGTTCATCAGCGATGCTGATGATGTGGTCAGCGCCATGATCACCAAGATGACGGAAGCTGCAGAGGTGACACTCTTTGTCTCCATCTCCGTCTCACTGCTCTAGTTTACCTGAAACACAAAGGAGATTGTCAGTGTTTCTGTTTTTGCTATTTTGTTCATAAGTGAGACTGGTGTTATTCTAACTATGTAATTTACAGGAGGACAGAACGCTGAATGCTCAGAAGAAGCCTGCCCTGAAAAAGTTGACCCTTCTCCCTACTGTAGTGATGCACCTGAAAAAGTAAGGATTTTTTAACACTGTGTTCTACGCTGCTTAAAAACAAACTTCTGGCATTTCAATCTGTCCAGTCAGGTAGCATTAGTGATTGTGAATCAATGTCACCTCATTTGGTGCAAATGAAAGTGACAACAGGTGTACTGGAGAGGCAACAGCAAGACAACCCCCAAAAAGTTAATGGTTTTGCAGGTGGTGGCCTCTAATTGCTTTCTCCTTGTCCATTCTGACTGATGGTTTTGCATTTTGTTAGTGAGGCTGTACCTGCATTCCATTCAGTTGGCACAGTTAGTGCAGCTTTTCCAGGGTGGGACATCCATATGTGATTTGGCAAGGTTTGCTGTGTCTCCCAGTCTTAAGAGCCTGGAGGAGATGCCAGGAACTGGGCCGGTACTCGATGTGCTGGGTAGTGCCGTACAAGGGCATCAACCCAGCAGCATTCTCCGGCCTGTTTATTGAGACGAGATCACACGCATTCATTTATCTTTGGTTAATCTTTTTCACTCAGTCAATTTTTTCAGTTATTTAATTCCCCTCTTCACCCCCTGTTCTTCACACCCACCTGTGTACTTTTACCTTGGTTGACTCTGCAAATATCTCCAAACTTATTGTATCATGAAAAACAACTAACTGCTCCCTGGATCCCCTTCCTGCGACTCTCATTGCTTTCCTGATCTTGACGACATGGCTGTCTCTCCTTCTCCCTATTCATGCAACCTAGGCATATTCCTGGACTAAACAATGCTTAAAACAGACGGTCAGATCTTCATTCTTTCAACACTGCAATGTTGCCATGCTAAAGGCCTTCTTCTCCCATACCACTGCTGAGACCTTCATACCTGCATTCATCTCCTCCTCCTGAGACCTTCATACATGCATTCATCTCCTCCTCCTGAGACCTTCATACATGCATTCATCTCCTCCTCCTGAGACCTTCATACAAGCATTCATCTCCTCCTCCTGAGACCTTCATACATGCATTCATATCCTCCTGCTGAGACTACTGCAACTCTCTTCTTTCTGGCAGAAACTCTTCATCTCCCCATAAGCTACAAATGGTCCAGAACTCTGCAGCCAGACTTCTCACCCACACCAAGTCCTGGCAGCACATCACCCTTATTTTCTGGGAACTCCATAAGCTCCCCGTCCTTCAGTACATTTATTATACAAGTCTTTTGCTCATCTATAAACCCCTTTCTCCACTTTACCCAAAACCCAATACCCAATACCTTTCAATAGTAAAACACGAGAAACTGATCATTTTGCAGGCAGCAGTCGCTTAATTGTTTCAGAACTGTATCTCAGCTTTATTCCGAAGTACGTTTACCCATGAAAGGAATTTGCTATGGTGTATTGGTGCATGACAGTAAACACAGTGATAAAAAGAAACATATTAGATAAAATAGCATGGTAAGTAAAAATGACAATTAGGAAGTGTGCAAAACAATAACCATATAAGTTGCGTATAGTGCAATGTGCAAGACTGATAGTCCAAAGAAGTGCATTAATGTAACGCATTAAGTTAGAGGATGGGGGGGGGTCAGTGGCGTCACCTGGCCTTGTTGATGAGCAGAGCTGCTGATGGGTAGAAGCTTATCTTGTGGGGTGAGTTATTAGTCATTGTCGACCAAAGCCTCCTGCCGGAGAGGAGTGATTGACACAGTTTGTGTCCAGGGTGGGAGGGGTTAAATAGTAATGTAGGCGGTGGGGATGGACTCAATGATGGCTGTGTAGAAGTGTACCATAATTGTTTTTGGCAGGTTGAATTTCTTCAGCTGCCACAGGAAGTACATCTTCTGCTGTGATTTTATATATTTTTTGGTGATGGAGCTGGTGTTTTGCTCCCTGTTGATTTCCTGGGTGATGATGATGCCCAGGAAATGAAATAACTCCACAATGATGACTGAGGAGTCACACAGGGTGATGGGGGCGGGTGGGACCGGGTTTTTCCTAAAATCCACAACCATCTCCGCTGCCTTCAGAGCGTTGAGCTCCAGGTTGTTCTGTCTGCACCAGTTCACCAGGTGGTCAATCTCCCACCTGTAAGCAGTCTCATCCCCTCCAGAGTGGAGCCCATTGAGGGTGGTGTTATCGGCAAATTTCAGGAGCTTGACGGTTTGATGACTGAAGGTGCCATTGTTGGTGTACTCCTTGAGGGTATCCTTTGCTAATGGCCCTGGAGTCATAGACCCGTTTCCCCAGCTTCCTGTCTGACAGGAGGGAGCGCGTCAGATCTGTGATCCACTTGCAGGTGGGAGAGCTTGTCCTGCATCAGAGCTGGAATGATGGTATTAAAAGCAGAGCTGAAGTCCATAGACGGGATCCTAGCATAGGTTCCTGAGGTGTCCAGGTGCTGGGCGATGGAAGGGAAGGGCCATGTTTACTGCATGGTCTACAGACTTGTTGGCTTTGTGGGCCCTCTGCAGGGGTCCTGGAAAGGGTCTGTAAAGACTTTAAGGTGAGACCGCATAAGGTGTTCCAATTACTTCCTGGTCAGGGCGACGGGTCTGTAGTCATTTAGTCCAGTGTTCCTTGGTTTCTTGTGGACGGGAATGATTGTGGAGGTCTTGAAGCAGGCTGGCTCGTGGCATGTCTCCAGTGAGATGTTAAGGATGTCTGTGATTACCGGAGACAGCTGAGCAGCACAATGCTTCAGTGTGGATGGAGAGTCCAGCTGGCCCAGCTGGTTTGCGGGGGTTCTGTCTTTTAAACAGTCTGTTAACGTCCCTCTCCAGGACAGAGCGAGTCTTCATTGTTGTGGTGTGGTGGAGGGTGACACTGAGGTGGGCAGTTTGGAAGTGGCCAATACTCCTGCTGAGGTGGGATGTAGCTGGGGCTTGGAGGCACAGCTGTCAGGACTGTCCCATTGTGCTTAAGTGACAGTAGATGTCATTCAGGTTGTTGGCCAGGCGAGAGTCATTTATGGAGTGGTGGGCTTTAGGCTTGTATTTGGTATTTTTACTTTTTAAATCTGTTCTTATCCCCACTTCTGCACACTTCATGCTTTTCCATCCATAGCTGTCTGAGTTTTTGTGAACCAGGGTTTGTCATTAATATCACTCACCCTGGTGCATGATGGTATAAAGCGGTCCACACAGAAGCTGATGTATGACAGCCTCTGACCTCATCCAGGCTTGGTAGCGGTCCTAAAACATCCCAGTCAGTACAGTCGAACACCCGCAGATCCTCCACCGCCTCACTGGTCCGCTGCTTTAATGTCCTCAGTCATGAATGAAGGAAACTCACAGGAGATTATAAGGATCAATGCTTGATGTAGAATGATTCCAGGACAGGAGAACGGTAGTGTTAAATCACTCTTACATAATTAAACCAGCCACTTTTAGTGCCTCCGCCCTTCGTTTTGTCGGAGAGAACTGTCGAGATCCACATTGAAGAGCTGGAAGCCTGCCAGCTGCAGCAGCAAAGACTCCGGTATCAATCCACACAGCCAGGTCTCCGTAAAACACGTACTATAATAAGGGTGGGTCCAGTGCGTAGTTTTGTCTTCCACCGTTTGTTTTCATTGGTAGACAAATGTGGGATTATGTGGCTTGGTGGTTAATTAATATTTGTGTGTATTCAGACAGGATCTCAAGGAGACGTTCATCGACAGTGGGGTGATGTCTGCCATCAAAGAGTGGATCGGTCCGCTGCCAGACAAGAGCCTTCCAGCTCTAAAAATCAGAGAGGAGCTCCTAAGGATCCTACAGGAAGTAAGTGAGAGAGCATTGGCCTGATTCGATTAATTACTTTAGCCCCTCCCACACCCCCTCACAGCATTCCAAAGACGGGAAGGGCCTGATTCTGTTGATGCCTGCAGCTTATATGTTACAGTGTGGAAAAGCAGAACCTTTTATTTAAAAACGCTTTTTAAATGTGGTTGCTGTTTTTCTCCCCAGCTCCCCAGTGTGAGTCAGGAGACGCTCAAACACAGCGGAATTGGTCGAGCTGTCATGTTCCTCTACAAACACCCCAAGGAATCACGCCCCAACAAAGATCTTGCCCTCAAACTAATCAGTAAGTGAATCCATTCTGTTATAATTTGGCTGAATTTGTTTACCTGATGTTGGCTGACTCTTAGAAAGAATGAAATTATCATTAGATTATTAAATGGATGAAGCAGGTTTTGTTTGATGTTTAATGTAGTATTGTAGCATGCTCCAAGTGGATAGCAGGTAGTGAGGTCAATATTTGTTTGGAGAACAAAAGAAATGGGGGGTCTTTATTGATATTGAGTATTGATTGGGACAGCTGGAAATGTTTAGTGCATCAGGTCCATAACCGAAACAACGTTTGCTTGAATCCTCAAAAATTAGGTTGGGAGATGTTGGTGGAATGAGACCACAATATCAAAAACAATGATTTATTGTATATAAAATTGACTTGTCAGCACAGCAACATGCCAAAAAGGCCAGACTAAGCCATCTTTGTTGAACATCTATGCCATGGAATATTTACGCTGGCCTATATTATACATTGCTTAGATGTTCAACACATTGGGGGTTGCGGTACTATTAACTTAATACAAAAAAAAACAATGCTTATTGTTTATTGCCTCTGCAAGGTGTGCTGACAACAGTTGATCACGTTTTTGAGTGAGCAGGCGAGACGTGATGAAGCAAACTGGCTTGCTGCACACATAGGTGACAGAATATTGTCAGGCGTCTGCTCCGTCCGTGTCAGGGGTCTGCTCCGTCCGTGTCAGGGGTCTGCTCCGTCCGTGTCAGGGGTCTGCTCCGTCCGTGTCAGGGGTCTGCTCCGTCCGTGTCAGGGGTCTGCTCCGTCCGTGTCA
>JACXGK010005341.1:0-33520 GCA_016801125.1 Novumbra hubbsi | reverse complement strand
ACTCCTAGTTGTAAAAACCCATTTACTGTTAACTCCTAGTTGTAAAAACCCATTTACTGTTAACTCCTAGTTGTAAAAACCCATTTACTGTTAACTCCTAGTTGTAAAAACCCATTTACTGTTAACTCCTAGTTGTAAAAACCCATTTACTGTTAACTCCTAGTTGTAAAAACCCATTTACTGTTAACTCCTAGTTGTAGCAAAGTCACTCAACTAACCGTTTTACTCTTCAATCGTTTTTGTTTTTACAGAACCAACATTGGCATATAGTTACTGAATATCGTTTTTTTCAGGTTTGGCCTTTTGTGTTGAGGGGAAGTGCAGTCAATATAAAATGAAATACCTGTATTTTGGCACCCTTGTAGCGGATCACTCCTGGTACTGTGGTGAGAGTGGTGAACTCATATGCTGCAACCTCTGAGTACACCCCTGCCAAATTACTCAGCAAAGTAGACTTGCCAACTGAGGGAAACCCAACAAACCCGATACGGGCATCACCCGTTTTCGCTACATCAAAACCTATACGACAAAAAAGACAGGTATTAATTACAGTAAATCTTAACTTGCTACATCTCCATTGAACAGTAACAAAGGGAAACCTTCTACTGGTGAATGATGACCAAATCAGAAATCACCTTCCCCTGCGCCTCCTCCACTGCCTCCCTTTGGTGTGATAAGTTCTCTCCTCATCTTGGCCAGGCGAGCTTTGAGCAACCCCAAGTGGTTGGATGTGGCCTTGTTCTTCTGAGTCCGAGCCATCTGTACAACAGGAGGCTTTTAATTCAAACATGTTCTAAAATACGTGTGTTTTCTGTTTAACCATGGTAGATGCTTTGGTGGTGTCAAATTGAATTGCTAAAAAATAGTTTATGGTGCTTAATACTGTAACATGCGCGAGACATAACCATAAGTACTTGCGGCACAGAAGAGGACTACCCCTGAACTAAATTATTTCTGCCCCACTAGTCTGGAGCCAAGTTGTTTGATGGCTTTCTAACGAAAACATATTATAATGACCAGAGCACGGGTAAATCACATTTTGTCAAAATTTGGATGTTACTGTAATCAGATATTAGCACTGGTTGTGTTAGCAAATGTAATTAACTACTAGTTACCCAGTCAATACCACATTAGAGCGCAGTACAGTAGACATTACGAACGTTAGCCTAACTATTTACGTTACATTTATAATAACAATAGATTTTGTTAGCCACAGTGGTCTGACTCTGACGTTTGCCACCGAATGGTTGAAGAAGTACATTTTAGGGACTAATCATATTCAAGGCGTTGGTGAGCCAGTTAAACGTTAGCAAACTAAGGTACCAAGTAGCCTAACAGATGTAGAGTGAGTTTAGTCAGCCATAACGAAGTTGCTATGCTAAAACGTGACTAACACACAGCTAGCCACCGCGTTAACTAGCTGGTATCAAAGCTAACTTACCTCGGCCTCAATTTCTGCTATTTTGGCAAGTAAACTCATTTTGAAGCTTGTTCTTAGATGATATCACCTATAACGATGAAACACAGTCGATAGTAAAGTTGCTCAATGTTTATATTTTATAATAACGCAAGCATATAGAGCTAGCTAGCAACATCAGTGACCACAGCTAGCTAGCATTCACGCTTTCAGCATAGTGAAGCTACTAGTGACATAAAGGCCATGTGACCATACGGCAATTTTTCAATTTAAAAGTCCTACATTTTGTGTAACGGTTATGTTTTTCGTTACATTCCCCTTATAAAAATAAACCCAGTATTAACAACAGTGTATCAACCCTGTTACACATGGTTGTCATAGGTGCAAGAGGTACAAAGCAAAAATACATGGCTGTGTTCAACAGATGAGGCAAGTTCCACATTTAGAGTTAAACAATCCCATATACCTGGTCCTCTATCATATTGAAGAACTACCCAGACAATTTGGGAACACAGCCACATACTTGTATTTTGTATATTTTTTATACTTGTGATGGTTTTTAATCACTCACAATCTGGTATTTAGGTTTCTTTATTGTAAAAGTGTAGCTTTTGGGCCACAACTGTGCAAAATTGTGTGCTATTCCATGTATGTGTCAATAGTTTGTTTTCCACATCATCATCAAAACACTTACGATTACACTTTCAAGGAAATATGATCATGATTCTACTCATAGATGATGCATACTGCATATAACACATTGAGCACAAAATAGAGGATTTGAAAATGTGTCTGTTATGGTCAAAATGCCTCTTTGACCGTACAGTCAATGTGTGGCAAGCTCTATCTATGTCTACTGCGCACATTTTATTTGGCTCTATGAGGGCGCTCTATCTAGATCTGTGGTATTCATTTATGGGCAAACTCCATTTCAATAGTGTGCTCTATCTAGCTCTATGAACACAATTTATTTATTTCTATGAGAACACTATCTATCTCAATGGAGTATTCTCGTAACTAACTTTGAGTGCAATCTATCTGTCTTTATGTAGCAACACTATCTGTTAGCTCGATGTATCTATCTATATGGAATTCCCGGCCCTAGAGATAAGCAACATAAGCGGTTGCTAGAATATTGCTAATGAGCCTTGGCCCACTAAGGGAAAGGGGGCCCCATACTGCTAATGAGCCTTGGCCCACTAAGGGACAAACTAAAATCTTGCTTAGGGCCCCCAAAATGCTAGGGCCGGCACTGATTTATCTCAATGTGAAGCTCTACAGTCATTGGAAAATATTTGGACATATGGATATACAATCTTCATGTCAACACTATACTATATAAAGGCTGCCTGATCCTTGTAACTCTATATCAATCAAATTCCATCAAATTCGTTTTATTAATACCTTTTTACATCAGCAGTTGTTACAAAGTGCTTTTACTTATACCCAGCGGCTGCAGTGCGTCTATCCATCTGCTAACTAGCAACACGTCACTATGGCCAATGTGCCCAAATCAACCATCCGTGTTTATTACTGCAGCAAAAATTCACACCTCATCTGTCTATTTATTCCCAGCACCCCCTAAACAAAACATTATCCACAGCTTTGAACACATCCCTAGCTCTATGGTGTGCTCTCAAGCGATCTCTTTGGAGAAAACAATATCTTATTCTTTTCATTGTATTGATTGGAATCCAATAATATTGTTAAAAACCCTTTTTTCCCGTGTTTAAATTCTGTTTGCAGATGAGACCAGTGGATTTACAGAGGGCAATACAATTGGCACCGTCTACCAGGTTGAAGCTAGAGAGTGCATTCCTTCCTGCATGTATGGATTCCAGTGTAGACTTTTTGGTTAAGGGAGCTGCGTGACAAGAACTGGAACACCACTGGATGTGTATTGGAAAACAAACGTTTGACATTTACTGGTTTAAATAAAAGAAATGTTTTGCTCTATCAATGATTTCAGTTATTTTGGGGTTGACTGCATCTGTTATTTGTGTATGCTTTAATTTTAAAGCTTTTTTGCACTGGACAAATTTTTTTAGGATACTGTTTCTCCTTGCAGCACTGATTGGTTCTCGCCAGGAACAACGAAAAGATAAATGCACACCTAAGAAACTGGATGACAAACCAGGGAAAGCATTAGCGCCACCAAATGGAAATAAGTAGTGGAAAGTAGTAGTAGTACATTTGCAGATATATTTGCGACACGTCATACAGTATCTCTCAAAAGTATTCACACCCCTTGTAATTTCATTTCCCAGTTTGCTCTCTGGGGAACAGCATCATTGCTCGTGATGCCATGTCACAAATCATGACGCCCAACTAATTATTTACAGTCACATACTTCCTAAATAAAACATGTATTGATGTTTTATATTGTTATTTTATGTAAAAATAAGCTTAACCGTCCCATTTTGATGATTTTCCCAGTTGTACAATATCCACCTGACAGACGTAGGCCTTACAGACGTAGGCCTTTTAGATGTAGGCCTTACAAACATAGGCCTTACAGACGTAGGCCTTTCAGACGTAGGCCTTAAGAGTCGTAGGCCTTTTAGACGTAGGCCTTTCAGACTTAGGCCTTACAGATGTAGGCCTTTCAGACGTAGGGCTTACAGATGTAGACCTTCTCTCATGCATTCTCTCTCTCTCTTTAGTCAAATGGATGGTATTAGTAGGCTAATGCAGGCACATTTGGTAAATAGTTGATTTTTATTGTTTAATATTTTGTCGCATACAGTACATCATCTCTCAAATGTTTCCATGTTGCCAACATTTCTGGATCGACTGCCAATGTTTTCAAGCTCTCAAACCAAACAGTACATTCAACACTGTAAGTAGGATTGAGCTTTTGGTTGGAGGTGTCCATCACATCAATATAGCCCACTTATCTAACTTCTGAAAACCTTGCAGAGGGAGGATGCATACATGTCAATGGTGGAAGGCTACCTTTATTTCCCTTCATGAATTGCTCTTAAAAAGAAAGTAATAAGTATTTGCTGATAAATTGCTACAATCTTGAGCAAACAAAATATTTCAATAATTATGTATCGGAGAGTGTTTTCTGCAGTTAACCTTCTTATCCGGTTAACCATCACTGACATTAAGTGTGTGGTTTATCCAGCCCTTTAATACAATACATTGTTATACCATGGCCCATACATTTATTTTTAATTAACATGTTTTTTTAAAGAGATATTTTGAGTTTCCTCTGAAGTTTGCGGTGGTCAGAATAGAAGTCGCAGGGGGACTCCTCAACATGACGTTTTAACACTGGTCCTGGAGGGTTACTGGAAGATATGTGTGGAATATGCTGGATTTCATCTCAACCAATGCAGTATGTTGAATTATTTACTCTGTTAATATATCTCCATCAGTATTTGCTTGTAAATACAGTGTGAAAGACATATGCAGTAAGAGGTGTGTGCTTGTCCTCATGAAAATATAAAAATATTTATTTGACTTTAAAAGTGAGCTACAGTTCTCTTAAATTATTGGTTTAAATTGCATCCAACTATATTGTTGCTCAGCTGAGACAAACACCAGCATACATAATTACTAAGTGCCTCCAGAACAAGTGTTGAGTTACGGTATGTAAAGGGAAAAGCAAACTGTTTGTGGTTGTGAAGAGTATTCATTCCCATAGCCTAGCAGTTTGAAATTGAGGTCCCTTTGTTTTACATAGCATGAGTGCTTTAACTTGAGTCATCCTCACTAATTCACAATTTATTAAAAGAGCATTGAACATAAATCCATGCCCCAAACATCTACATTGCTTTTTATTTTAATGCGTAACACAAATTTATATCATACGTCAGTCAGCATTGAAGTGCATTAAAGTAAGTGCAAGTACAGGTTTAGATGCATTCATTTTGATAAGAGGATTAACTTGTTTACAGCGTGGCCCCAAAAATAGTAATTTTAAAGGGGCACTCTGCAAAAAAAACAAAAAAAAAACGTTATAGTTGATGCTGTTTCTAACCTAAAAGATATATGTTGTTTTCATATTTCAAGCACTATATGGTACTTCTGAATGACAGTATGTTGGTGCATTCTTGTGCTGCCCTCCGGTCTTCAGATCAGTCATGTCCATGAAATATAGCACTTAATCCTCAATGTAAAGTAGTACTGTAATACTTGCTGGTTGACAGGTCACATGATTTCTCAGCTTGCTTTAAGGAACAAGGCATCTGAATCAAGCCAGTGGAAGCACAAAGTCAGTAAGAAGAAGCACTATTTTAGTGCAGTATCTTCCCACTCGGCTGGTAACCATGGTGTCCTAAAACTGGCTACCTCTGCATAGAGATGGAGTATCGTTCTGATCATAGCCCCCATCGATAGGCCTAATCGTTTTTTTTTTTGTTACTGAAGAAAGCATCGTTTCTATGGTCATGTCACCAGAGCAAGGATAACAAATTCTATTGAGGTAATAAAAAACATCCATTATCCCGGTACCTCAGATTCTGTCATCAGAATGTGGATAATACTTATTGAAACCACAAGGCTTTACAATAAATGCAACGTGGCCATATGATGGCCGACATCTTCTCCGTAGGCGTTCCCCCGTTGGACTCTAACTGCTCTCCGAGGAGGTGGGGGGGGCAGTGGAAGACGACCTCCGCCTGGAGACAGACTGCGAACGCTCGGGGCTGTGTTTGCCGTACGGCTGGAGCTGCACCTCCAGGAAGTCCCTGTGTTGCTGGCTGATCACCTGGCTGATGAGTCCGGGCAGGGCCTGCAGGTTCCCCAGCAGGGTCTCCAGCTTGGTCTCCAGCAGGGCGATCCTCTTCTCCATGTCCTCCCCTCTCTCGTTCAGGTCTGAGATCAGGTCATACATGATGTTCTGAGTCTGGAGGAGGAGAGACATGCAGTCAAAGGTTTGAGAGCCGAAGCCTGCCGGATAATGCTGCGGTTAGACTCCAGAGGTCGAAGGCAATCGCCGGGAATTCTGAAGGTGATTTATTTGATTTACCTTATTTTCATTTTGTTTTACCTTTATTTACATTGGTGTGTCAGGGAATAAGAATAAACGCTTATTTACAAAGACGATCTGTCCAGAGGCGAAGACAGCGGCGACGAAGAAAAAACTAAAACGTGACAAGAATACACACACAGTAGATAGACACATGATACACTATTGATACATTTGTGAGGCAAAACCTAATGTGGGGCAAAACCTAACGTGGTCACACTTTAACTAAGTCATGCGTTATTGTCAAAGGCTGAGTGAAAATGTGACCGAAATTAGAGTTAGGAATTGCTCATTACCTGTGAAGAGAGGTTGTGGTATTGATTCTCCTTAGAAGATACAGTGGGTGGAGTTGATCATGGATTTGTGTAATTTTAAGTATGTTATCACACTGCATGAACCTGTTCCTGTATCCCACTGCACAAACCTGTTCCTGTTTTCCACTGCACTAACCCACAAACCTGATCCTCTGTTTCACCACTGCATTAACCTGTTCCTCTGTTTTCCACTGTACTAACCATTTCCTGTTTCCCACTGCACTAACCGGTTCTTCTGTTTCCCACTGCACTAACCTGTTCCCGTTTCCCACTACATTAACCTTTTCCTCTGTTTCCCACTGCACTAACTTGTTGTTCTGTTGTCCACTGTACTAACCTGTTCCTCTGTTTCCACTGCACTAACCTGTTGTTCTGTTGTCCACTGTACTAACCTGTTCCTCTGTTTCCCACTGCAC
The DNA here is from genome assembly GCA_016801125.1 of Novumbra hubbsi. Taxonomy (NCBI): domain Eukaryota; kingdom Metazoa; phylum Chordata; class Actinopteri; order Esociformes; family Umbridae; genus Novumbra; species Novumbra hubbsi. Next base: position 26,395 of record JACXGK010005341.1, on the reverse strand, counting down.
TAACCTATTCCCGTTTTCCACAGCACTAACCTGTTCTTTGTTTCCAACTGCACTAACCTGTTCCTGCATCCCACTGCACTGACCTGTTCCTCTTTTTGCCACTGCACTAACCTGTTCCTCTGTTTTCCACTACACTAAACTGTTTCGCTGTTTCCCACTGCACTAACCTGTTCCCTTGTTTTCCACTGTACTAACCTGCTCCTCTGTTTTCCACTACACAAAACTGTTTCGCTGTTTCCCACTGCACTAACCTGTTCCACTGTACTAACCTGCTCCTCGGTTTTCCACTGCACTAACCTGTTCCTGTTTTCCACTACACTAAACGGATTCGCTGTTTCCCACTGCACTAACCTGTTCCCCTGTACTAACCTGCTCCTGTTTTGCACTGCACTAACCTGTTCCCGTTTTCCACTGTACTAACCTGTTCCTCTGTTTTCCACTGCACTAAACTGTTCCTCTGTTTTCCACTGCACTAACCTGTTCCTCTGTTTTCCACTACACTAAACTGTTTCAATGTATCCCACTGCACTAACCTGTTCCCGTTTTCCACTGTACTAACCTGTTCCTATGTTTTCCACTGCACTAAACTGTTCCGCTGTTTTCCTCTGCACTAACCCATTCCTCGGTTTCCCACTGTGCCCTGCCACAATGCTCTTATAGTATTCATTGGCCCTCAGTGTCAGACTATATTGAACTCTCTCTGAAGTCTATTCTCAGACCCAAGTGCTGCAAGACAACTACCTAGGTGACTGTTGAAAAGAGATTAATGACTGTGATCAAATCTGCGTTCAAAACATATACCTGAATCAAGGTAGACAGAAATAGATTAACATAATAAATCACTGTTTGAACAGATAATTCTAATTTCCCAGAGAATTCTCCATCATAAGAAAACTGGGGAATCTGAACATCAAGAAAATAATGTATTCATTGATACCTTGCAGATAATTCTTCTGTTTACACTTAATAACATCTGCACCATGTAGTTGATGTTCTTCGTCTTGAAACATGGCATGTTATGAGAGAATGAGACATACAGTTCCGGGAGAGCTGGAGATGGGGATTGAGGGCTGCTGTATACTGAGCTAATGACAACAATGAGATTAATCACTGCCAGCCTGTTGCCAATGCCATCCATCACTTACCTTCTCATGTTTTTATTAAAGGCTAAAATAATGGGGTGTGTATCTTTTAAGAGTCACAATGATCTACTGAGGGGCAAAACAACACTAACAGTTTATCATTACTATGTTGCATCACAACCAGAACCACTCATCAATTCCGTGGATGTTTCAAAAGGCAATAATTCTCAACAGACTATCAACGAATATAGAATTGATATTCTGTGAGGAATTACATCTATAATGGAAATGTTGAAACCTAGCCTATGAAATAAACCAATCCGAATCCGATTGTATGACTGCCGAGAAAATAAGAACTGGATAAAATGCAACATGAGGTCCACATCTGTCAAAATCAATTGAACGTGAATTGTGGATATGGAATACACGGAGACTTAAATGACTCAACGGTGTGCATCTGTTAATCATACAAACAAATTTAACTGGGAATGAGTTACATATTTATAAAAAACAATGTCACAAAAAAATATGACCTGATCTCAGTGAAGGAAAGAGACAGTAAGAACTGCATATTCAGTTGAGGCGCAGAAAATGCTTGTGTAAGCATTCACTCCTGTTTATTGTAGACTCATTTCACAGACCCAGTTTAAGCCACTTCTGATTCCAAGAACCGGGATCTGGGGGTACATTGGCTTTAGCGAGGACAAACGCTAAAGACAGAATTTTAACTCGTGATAGCCTGGCATTCTTTATGTTTTGCACCAAATATATGTTAATTGTTACAACCGTAGGGAACACACTGCTATGTGAGGTATTTGTCATTGGTCTGGGGAGGCTGTGTTGCTGACGATAGCTCTCCAGGGGGAGCTCATGAACTGTAATGATTAATGCTATGCTGCCCTCCCATGGTGAGAGCTAGTTATGACAATGTTTAAGATGGCTGAATGGGCAATGGGGTATATGAGTCATATTCCCAATGTCAACCCCCTCCTCACTCACTGTGAGCCTCTCGTTTTACAGCACTGGGCGATTGGGTGGTATTAACTATCTAATGTCATTCCAGGCATGTTGTCATGAAACTGATTTGACTGTTGTGGAGTGTCATAGCCTTAACCCTATAACCCCCTCATCCCTTGTCTATATTTCTTAACCCTCTAACCCCCTCATCCCTTGTCTATATTTCTTAACCCTCTAACCCCCTCATCCCTTGTCTATATTTCTTAACCCTCTAACCCCCTCATCCCTTGTCTATATTTCTTAACCCTCTAACCCCCTCATCCCTTGTCTATATTTCTTAACCCTATAACCCCCTCATCCCTTGTCTATATTTCTTAACCCTCTAACCCCCTTATCCGTTGTCTATATTTCTTAACCCTATAACTCCCTTTGCCCTTGTCTATATTTCTTAACCCCATAAGCCCCTCATCCCTTGTCTATATTTCTTAACCCTATAAATCCCTCTACCCTTGTCTATATTTCTTAACCCTCTGATTCTCTCTGTATTTTCTAGTTGAATTTCTAGTTGAATCTTCACATGGCAGTACATGTCCCCTTTCGCAGGTTAGCCCGCTGTGTTTCTTTGCTGCGTCAGGCTGGCTCCGTGCCCGGATGTTTCCGGAGGTTTGTCAGCTTCACTTTAGTGCATTACAAGATAACTGCTAAAGAAGGATTCACTGAAACAATGCAATGTGCTCAGTACCATCAAGGGGCTGTTTCCCAGGCACAGATTTAGAGAAATCCTGGACTAAAAAACGGGAATGTGCTTTTTGTTCCAGGACTAGGCTTAATCACAGTCTGGGAAACTGACCTAAAGGTGTTCATCTTTGAAGACAAGATACTGTATGTTTCCACCAACAACCGTCCTGCAGCTAGCCTGAGTACCATTCTGTTTATTGTGCTGTCATGCTAACTCCTTGTCACTCATTGTCATGCCAATGACAGCAAGAGTTGGCAGGAGCTCCAACAGACCTGGGACCAGGCTATCCTGCAATCAGTTTCAAGTGGAAGTATAAAATGTCTTATTTTCTTTCAAAGACTAACACAACTGGCTCTTGTTCATATTCCAATAGAATTTCTGTTCATTTGACACCTGTAGACTTTAGGTGAGAAGGTGTTACTAATTCACCCGATGCCTTGTCACAACGTATCAAATGGAATCCTTCAAATCAAAAAGTGGGTTAGATAGAGATCAATCCAAATGCACAACCAAACTTCACAACCAAAATAAACTGGAATATGTGACGTTTGTCAGTCCAGCTTACCTTTGCAAGGTCCACTAGTGAGTTTGCTTGGTCATTCAGCTTGCGTTGCTCCATTTTAACACTTCTCAATCTGAACAGAAGACCATTCAGAACCCAATAAATGTATCTATTCGGCAAAGATAGGTATAACAAATCTGTGCACACAGGAATGCATACATAGAGAGAAGTCACTCCTAGGACATGCACAGGATGTGTGTAGAGAATGCAGGAATTGGCTGAAGACAGGTTTTTCTGAGCTGCATGCACGTGAAGACCACACAGGGGAGAATGCACTCGTCCGATACAACGGTGAGTCCTCAGCCCCCTTGAACTGCAATGGGATTTAGCTGAAACACTGTACAGGATTAAAGGAGAGCATATCAACTACGTTAGGCCGTGTGACCTCTGTAGCAAACACAGGCATCAATCTCTCCAGTTGATTCCAGTGAATTATTTAAATCCCCCAAAAGCTGCACATAGGCCTCAAACAGGCCAACATCAAGAGTGTTTTGAATCTGAAAATAGAAATCCCATTTACTCAATCTAAGATGTACCACCTAAAGGGCCATGTTCGCCAACTCTACCTAAAACTTATAGAAAAGGGCCATCGATGGCATTTTCAATATCAATTAGTGGAAAGAAATGACAAACAGTATTGTAAAAAAGAAATCAAACGACCATAAAGGGATACAGACTACAATGAAGATGCGTCTTTATGCAGTAAACTAGTGTGAATAAATCTGGTGCAGCGTCACATCTTCAAAACGCGAGAGTGTGTTACTGATAAACACTCCATCTGCTAGGATACAATGTTACATAATGGGGAAACCCCTGTCGCTGGCTGCAGGCCTCTGTGTTTCAATCAAATAGAATGGTTAAAAAACAACCAGAACCCTCTTTAAGAGCCAGAGTAAAGTTTGTCTTTAATCCATACAGCTCGTTTGAATAATTGTCATCTGTTGTTCATTTAGGGTAATAGCATGAGACTTTAACCCACATTTACTGGGAGGGTTTAGAAAACAGCATCATCGATGTACTCAGGACAACAGTTCTAATGTTAAGATATCACTAATTCTTTTCTTTCATGGATGAGACTTACTCAGAGGGAGCTAGAGATCGGACTGTAAAGTAGCAGCTTTCTCTTTCAGATAAAACCCAAATGCTTCTAATTGGACTGTGTGAATTTGGTGGTGGTACACTACACCGGTTGGACAACATAAAGCAAATTGCTGCTAATTGGCCCAGATTCACCCATTCTCATGCAATGGAGCATATTTGTTTGTCATTCCAGTATAGAGGCAGAGATGTGAGCTAGATGACAGGCTAGACCAACATACAGCACCAAAGGAGCCACTGAAGTATCCCACAGACAAACCCTGATACCTCCGTGACTAGTGACGGGGTAGCTGTATGGTCCCAATCAAGCACATCCTAAATAAGTAGCCAATGTAATTGTAAAGGATGACTCCTTTTCAAGTAATCTGGACAGGAGAAGGTCAGCATCACCATACTTGTGCTGGTTGGATGACCAATAGGGGTCAAAAGGTGGTGATGAACTAGGCACGCAGGAGGCTTCGGTCAGAACCGGAAAGGGTCCCGCCCCCTCATACCCAATGAGTGGATGTCCTGTAGTTCCTATGTCTCTCAACAAGCCTAATCCATGTTGCTTTTTATGAAGGAAAAAACGGCTATGTTTAGTTTATTATTTCTCTCTGGCACCTTAGATATCTTTCCTCTTGGCTGCTCTCTTTGCCATGACCCCTGTTTACTTTGTTGTCAGAAGACTAATCATCTCCAGCGCATCAGTCAGGCCCGAGGTGCGCCCCCCCCCCCCCGCCAGGCCCGTCTGTGTCACCGGTACTGACGCCGAGGAGAGAGAGAGCCTCATGTTCTCTTAGTCACCGTGGAGACGACTCTGAGGTCGTGTCCCTACCACGTTGCCACTGAGTCACCGAGTGGATGAACGCACGCTTCTTCCTGTCCCGATAAGCCCCCCCCCCGTGGCTCAATCTCTGGGGCGCCGTCCCCAGGGGACCGTTGAGAGCCTCACGACGGGCGATGTCATTACGCTGAGGACGACCAGGCTGACACACGGTGAGACATCTGGTGGGGAACGGGGCATCGCGCCTGCGGCAGGATGATGCATCACACCGGCGTCCTGAACGAACACCAGGCCGAGGTGGTTGGCTAGCTCAGTATAGCCAGACTGGATCAGCGCATCTCCCTACGATGGGCAAATTCTGCTTGCCACTGTTTGTACTGCTACCAGTCATCCAATTGGGAAATGGAGGAGATGCAAATGTTACAGGCGTCACAATGGTTTCTTGAGCCGAAAGATGACCCTGGGTAATGTAGCTATGGTAGATAGATACGGGGGAGACGGCCAAGACAGACACGTTTCATTCTGCAGTTATTAGAGCAAAGCCTCTCCTTTCCCTCAAGCACCGGTGGTCATCCTTTGGTCCATGAAAGCACAGTTCGTTAGAGTTTAATCAGTGGCTTTCTGATTAAAGATCAGATTCTCATCACATTCATGCAACAATGGAAAGAAAAACACCCTCCATCAACTATAATTGAAATTCATCAAAGACAGATCCATGGAAACTTTGGCCGTGTGTGTTTCCTTATTAATGAGACTCACTAGGACGGGGTTGGCATTGATGGATAATTAGCAGATGCAATATTTTGATAGATGAAACGTATTACGGATTTGACCAAGAAGCTTTTTTAAAGACACCCATGTTGAGTTTTTGCAGGTTAACCATACTTTTGCAGCCTATTAACTTACTTGGGCCTAATCATCACAGTATTTAGGTAATGATATAAAAGATTAATGAAAGTCTTGACAAAAATGTTGTTGTGCACCTGGTTATACGAAATGCACATTATTCAACACAACGTAAGCAATCAATAGGAAATGAATTTCACTTATCAAATGAGGGAGTGTAATTTCTGGTCACATTATTGAGTGAAACAGACAAGCTCTCATTCGCATGCACACAACATTTCTGTAGCTACATGTGAGGCGAAGACTTACTTTCGTGCTCTATAGCATTGGGTCGACACAAACAGGAACAAAAAAGGAAACATAAAATAGACAAATGAGTTATTACAACAACATGTCAATTCATCCAGAAGGCAGGCTCAGTCTCAAGCCTGGGTACTGCAAAGAAAGTCTGAAGTCCAACTGCTGCCATTTTGAATATCAACAAGAACACACACATATCACAAAAATAACATCTTAATACCATCATAACTATCACCACCTGCTGCACCTCAGGCCATCAGCCATTAAATCGTAGGGTTTAAAAAGTCAATTTCCCTGTTTTATTATTCTGGGTTGTCCTGTGCTAGTTGGTGCCTGAGGTCCTTTCCTAATCCTTCCCTCAAGACTGGCCCAGCCAACCAGACATCCAGGTCTGTGTGTCATAACGCTGCCTTACTGGGAGGCAGGTTGATCAGACAGCCAGCCGTGATGCTTCAGATGCTTGGGAGCTATTATTTACCTTGGTCACCGCGGACGCCTTAGAAAAAGCCTCACTACAGATGTCTACAGTAACCTCCTTGTCTTCTCAGACCTGGCCACTACATACTAGTTGTGTGGGATATTACCAGGTGACTAAACCAGCCCAGGCCAGGGGAGTAGGCGTAGGAATTTCAACCAAAAAAAAAAAGAATCTACAGAAATTGTCTCAAGAAAAATGACTAACCCTTGACTGACCCCCTCTCCAGCCCCCCACTAGAGGAATAAACACAATCCTTCTGGGTCCAACAGTGTGCAGAGATCCTGTCCGACAGCCCCTGCCTGGAGCTAAAAACTGCAGCAGTGGCATCTATGAGCACATGCACAGACACACACACGCACACTGGGAGGTGCTTTCTGAACCACAACAATGCTTCAGAACCTGTTCCTGCGGCTCGCTGAGCCTGGATAGTATGAGAGATGGACATGCCCTTGCGCAAAGTAGTGGAAGTTGCATCCCCCCCCCCCCCAGCTAAATCTGGTCCTGTGGAGATTGTGCCTAAGCTCTGAGGGTTTCTCTTATTAGCTTCTCCTAGAGAAGAGAAGGTTGACATGATAAACTGTCATTACCACAAATAGCCTGAGTTCTATAGAGGACATAATAACCTTGCCAGAGCAACTATGACAGAAGCCTATGAAACGGACTCAGCAGCCAATATCCTCTATCTCACATCCCTTTCAAAGACCTCTCAATGTCGTCATTAAAGGTGACCACTCGCTGAAAAATAAAACATATAATCAAACAGATTTTCACTGTAGCATATGTATATAATCCGACCCGGATTAAATCTGATCTTGAAAAGAGGATGAATGTCATATCAGGTTTGACATGGTAGTAAGAGGGGGGAGACACAGAGGTAAACAATGGCTTGTAAAATGGGTTAGGTACAACCAGAGGGTTTCAGAGCACTCATATTGTCCCTGGAGACTGTCTAAGAGGCTACCTGGTGGGTAACTGATGGATGACAAAGCGCTAAAGGGGAACCACCGATGATGTGACAAGGAACACGAGTACACTCACAGCCCCCTTGACATGCATTATAACTGTCAGTACCTTACATCCCGAGGATGAGGGTAGAAATGACTGTTAGTCCTTATATTACAGGGATGACAGAAAGGGGAGAGATGACTTTCAGTCCCTTACATCACAAGGATGAGGGTAGAAATGACTGTTAGTCCTTATATCACAGGGCTGACAGAAGGGGGAGAGATGACCTTTTTGTCACCCACATCACGAGGATGAGGGTAGAAATGACTGTTAGTCCTTGTATCACAGAGATGACAGAAGGGGGAGAGATGACTTTTAGTCACTTACATCATGAGGATGAGGGCAGAAATGACTGTAAGTCCTTATATCACAGAGATGACAGAAGGGGGGGTGATGACTTTTAGTCACTTACATCATGAGGCTGAGGGTAGAAATGACTGTTAGTCCTTATATCACAGGGATGACAGAAGGGGGAGAGATGACTTGGGAGGGAGTAGATAGGTTTGCTAGTCCCTCACAGGGATGACAGATGGGTAATATACACTGACAAGCCAAAACATTATGACCACTCACCGGTGAAACTAACAACGTTGATCTCCTAAGGGCACATGTCAAGGTCTGGGTAGATTCAATGTTAAGTGAACAATCGGTTCTCGTATTCAACGTGTTGGATGCAGGTGAAGTGGGCAGGAGAAGGGCCAAACCACAAACCGGCAACAGAGTGTTAGGCGCCCAAGGTTCATTGATTTGCGAGGGCAACTGTGGCCTACTGGGTCACAGAAAATGTTAATGATGGTTACAGGAGGAATGTGTCACTGCGCACAATAAATCGCCCGTAGACAATGGATCTGAGTAGCCGCAGACAGGTCAGAGTGCCTGCAGTGACCCCTGTCCACTGTTACAAATGCTTACAATGACCTTGGAGCAATGGGAGACGCTCATCTGGCCCGCGGACCTATTCATTTACATGGCGTGTGCGGTTGTGTACATGTGAATCATTTACCTGGGAAGTGATGTAACCAGGATGCACTGTTTGAAGAAGACAAGCCGGTGGGGGCGTGTGATGCTCTGGGTAATGTTCGGCTGGGAAACCCAGGACCTGGGCATTCATGTGGACGTCAATTTGAGACGCGCCAACTATCTAAACATTGTTGCAGACCAGGAACACCCCTACATGGGAAAGGTATTCCCCGATGTCAGTGGCCTCTTTCAGCAGGATGATGCACCCAGCCACACTGTTCAGGAATGGTTTGAGGAACATGAGGAACATGATGGAGAGTTCAAGGTGTTGCCCAGGCCTCCAAACTCCCCAGATGTAAATTTAGTTTGAGCATCTGTGGGATGTTCTGGCCCAGTCTGACCCATGGCAGCTCCACATTGCAACTTACAGGACTTGAGGGATCTGCTGCTAATGTCTTGGTGCCAGATACCACAGGACACCTTCAGGGGTCTTGTAGAGTCCAGGCCTCGGTGGGTCGAAACTATTTTGACAGCATGCAGAGGACTGACAACCTGTTAGGCAGGTGGTCATAATGTTTTGGCTCATCCGTGCATGATGGTCACTGATTAAGGTTGGGGAGTTTAAATGTTCCTCAAGAGTTTATCATGAATAGTTTAGGTGGTCAAAAGGGTGTGGCCGTCCCTGGACCTCTGTCATAGTAGTACAGCTGCTGCAGTATGAAGACACTGGGTTACACAGGCAGTAGGTAGGTTACATGTAATTAGTAAAATTTATCAAAAGTAGAAATGAAGCTGCTAGACAATTTACATAGTGCTGATTAATAAGGACTACTATCTTTTTCTCACATTGTACCAACACAGTAACTCCCTTATCATTTTTCTCCACTGACATTTTAGATTATTGACCCATAAGGGTAGGTTTCTGAAAAATTATGAATACTAATATAGCTACAACACTTATTTCTTATAAACTCAAAGAGAGATTAAAAGAGAAGTACATTTGAAAAAAGAATCAAATAAGAGTTTGGCATATCATCATTTTGACATATCTCACATTATTGGCCAGTGCACAGTTAAAATTGCGCCACTAATAAATGTATAGAATTGAATGCTCATACACTGCATTCCAACGTTATCAATATTACAAAATAAGGGAGTGAAAACAGCACAAAGAAAGAGAAAAAGATACAAATTCAATATAGTAAATTAGGACTTGGGCTACAGGTGTCAAACAATTCAGATCTCAGATTTGTATACTCATCTGTGATTCTGGAGGCCTTGTGAGTGACTGTGAGACGGCCAGGATAACAGAGGTTTTACCACACTTGGGCTGGGTACCTACTGATGAATGGCTTGGAGGAATTTCCTCTGGTGCTTCCTGACTCTGGCGTGGTCCATCTTCCTCACCAGTTTGGTGTTCTTATAGATGAGCCACGTCTCCCTGAGTACATTTGCAGCTGTGTTTTTCACCTGACACACAGAAAGTTAGACACAGTGTGACCCAAATAGTGGAGTTAAACATGCTATGAAATAACATACCACTTATTCATTACAAAGCATGATGTGCTAATTTTCTTACCGTGCGTGGTCTTTTTAAAAAGCTGCACAATGGGACATGAAAGTACAGTGTCTACTTACTCTTTTTGTTAGCTGGGTGTCCATCATAAAATTATGAACATGTTTTTCAGCTTTGGTTAACTCCAGTTTCTTCGCAACCACAGCCACCACCAAGGCCGTGCAGCCTGCCCCCTGGGGAGCACGAAAGACACGGTGACACAGACGGACTTCACATGGTCAGGTCTAGAAACATTCCAATGAAATAACAATGGGAATTTAGGCTACAAACAAAATTCCCCCATCAATGTCCCCTGAATATGCATGTATAGAAATGTTGCCGGGTGGAAAAAAGCTACGAAAAACGAGGAGACGTCCAAAGGCTGGACTTAAAAATATGACCTCACACTGGAAAAGAGAGTGCGGAAGGTGGTGTTCTGCTAAAGGGCTCACCATAATCCCTGTAAGCAGGCAGACACCTTTTCCACAGTAGGTGTTGGGGACCATGTCTCCATATCCGATGGTCAGAAAGGTGATGGAGATCAACCACATGGCCCCTAGAAAGTTGCTGGTTATGTCCATGTTGTCGTGGTACCTGGAATGCAAGGCATAGCGTCAGCCCGGACTATCTACGCGTCAGAAACATTATACACCCACCCGTGTCTTATTCATGGGACATGCTAACAGGGCGTGAACGGCCGCGCAAACTAGCCGATGTGGCTGTGACTGTGAGTGAGCTCCGTAATCTGGTTATAGACCCACACTCCGGTGCGCCCGGGCAAGACGACCGGTCGTCTGCCCCCACCCCCCCCCGGCGCGCCGCTAAGCCTCGCGTGTGATTCGCACGGCGCCTGGCGCAGCGCTGTGTGACAAGGCGACAGGTCCACACCTCTCGCACGCCCTCACGGTCCAGGCGGCGATGATCCACAGCGAGATGGTGAAGACGAGCAGCACGGTGCCGGGGCAGATGGTCATCAGGGTCTTCATGACGAAGCGCGTGTTGAAGTTGATCTTGTTGAGCGCCCCGATGCTGCGGGAGGAGGCGTCCGTGAACAGCTTGCTGTGGAGGAGCATGACGCGGGCTATGAGGTAGAGGCGCAGGAACATGGGGATGGACAGGATGATGTCCACGTCCGCGTCCGTCTTGGACGGCGTGTAGGAGAAGGCCAGGCGCGCCGTCCAGGTGAAGGTGTAGTTCCCCGGGATGGGGTGGATGGCGCACACCAGGATCTCCAGGCAGATGAAGAAGATGCGCTCGTAGGTCATGGCTATCCTCCAGTCGTCCGCCGCGTTGTCCACCATGAATAACTGGATCACAACAGGGATGGAGGGGGACGGGGAACGACATGGTTACTGAACCGTTCCTGGTCAAACACCGGGCTTGGAGTTGAACCATTACGGGGTCTCAGCGAACGGCAAATCCATAAACTTCAACTGCCACCGCGCTGAAATTCATTCGTTAGGGTTTCTGACATGGCTGTTGGGTGAGTCCGGGCTACTTACTAGAAACGTTTGCTACACTCCTCACACAGTCATCTCCAGGACAGCCTGCGAGTGGCCAATACTTCTGGCTTCCGAGCATTAAACTAATGAGAACATCTGCCACCTCCCCTGTTAGCAGTGGTCTCTTATCGCCGGACCACACAGACCAGAAGGTAGGCCACTCCGCTGGGGGGGGGGCGTCCATGAGGAGAGATTACCCAACATTTAATGATTCTCCTCTATCCAATCTCTTACACACTCCTGCCCCACCTCCTCCCAACCTCCCCCTCCTCGTCTGAGCCTTCTTTCCTCCCCTTTTCTTGTCTTGCACTTAAAGCAGGTCGGCAGTTCCATAGTTTATTGCTCAATGCTTCCATCTACCCCGAACTAATTTACTGATTGTCCTAGACCCCTATCAAGAGACCCACCCAACCTCCAGAGTCAGTCGGAGTGATCACTCAGTGTTTATGATCCACAGACACACTAGTAGTCTCTGCCTGGAGAGAAGGCTTCCCCTTCTGCCCCTAACCCTTGTAAATACTCAACCCCAGATGGATCGCTGACTAAATTTAATCTAGCCATGCTAGCTTCCTCTCTACAGTTGTCAAATGATTCCCCTCTCTGACACATAATGGAGATAGTCTGCCTCAGTTGGGTCCTCCCTGCACTCAATCACCTCAAGGTCTTTGGTTTTTATACAGGGCCATTTCAACCAGAGGGGGATATTTCACAAAATGTGTTAGTCAGCAAATTTCAGAGAGCTTTCTTTCTCTAGGCTACATATCCAGAGTGACCAACCTTACTCAAAATCAAAGCAAATAGAAAACTCTATTTTAAGTGAAGCCATTGCATGATGCTTCACTATTTAATGAACGACAATGTGTCTTGAGACATCTGGCCACCAAGCCAATCTGTTATTGGTCATCCGATTTCACAAACAATAATATTTTCTTGCTTGTTCAGTAATTGCTCCTGAACAGTTTGTTCTTCTCCAGTCTAAACCACATCATTGTGGTCTCGGCCACAGAATAAAAATGAAAGAAAATGAAATATTTAGGATCAATTCATATATTTTTTTTTTTTTAAATCATTCATCAAAATTCTGCATTCATAGATTACACCTATTACACATATTTAATAATTCAGGTTTCTCAACGAGTAACAAGACTTGAGAGATACACAAGTGTAGTCACATTATGGCCTGGCATTCTGCCATAAGAACCCCATTTAGTAGAACTGTAGGATCCTCATTAGAACAGAAAATGCAGTTACATTCTTGGAAGTGAAATAGGATTAGTGACCTAGATCGTAAATTTAGCGATAAAACATTAGTACATCTATTTTTTCCAGTGACAAATAAGGCTTTGATTTCACATCTTGAGCTCAAGCACACAGATATAAAAAACGAATGGAAATTGGCCTATATTGCTGCCCACGCCACAGACACACGCGGGCTCTGTACGCGCTACATGATGACATCCCACCGACACGTTGACATTGCAGCCTCCTATGCCACATTCAGACAAAGACCATTCCAGTAGAACGTCTTGGCAAATGCCGCACTCTCATTAAAGCTCGCCTGCAAGCCATACACTCCGCAGCCGACAGCCCCAGTAAATTCCAATCAAACGGGGAGTCATAAACCACACAGACATAGAGTAGTTCAGGTGTCAGGACTAACGACCCATATTCCCGGCTCAAACTACACTTCAGCTATGCGCACCAAACGCCCCCACGCAACACCTCTGCCCAATTCATTCATCAAAACACCTTGTTGAAACGTTCCCCCCTGCGAAGATGATTTCAAATAGCACACCTGAATGAAATCTGTAACAACATCTAGCTCCTTGAGGTCACTGATATCTGCCCGACTCCAAGGCTGAGAGATGCTGTAATACTAACCAGGCTCTCTGTTGGTTCAGCCCGGCTTGACACGTCTTTCCATGATAGTGTAACTTAGACATGGAAACACAAGCTGTTACTCCACTATGTAAGAGACGCTATCTTACTCGCAGACGTGAGTCATTATCAAGCAGCCCAAATACAATTATCGTTTGCACACATTTAACAAAAGAAAGTGTTCACAAAGCCTGTTGCTTAAAACAAAACAATTAAACATTTAAAAACAGGTTATAGAAAACATTTGTAATAGGTAAAAGCAATTATGCTAATGGTTCTGAAATATAATACCCAAGAGTTTATTACCTCAGAGCATCAAATATTCCATGCAAGTCGCACTAGTTATGGGGTAGAAGGAGAGTAACGGCATCTGCAGAGGATAACATGGAATGTTGCGTATGGTTTAAGGGACAGTATCGCGTCTCAATCAACAGAACATAAGGTTGTTGCTGCCTGCGGGAAACCTCGGAACTCTATTTTACCTATTTAGTTTTTTCATAAATATTGACTGCAGGAAAACCCTTCGGTGCTTTCTGAAATGTTAATGACTCGTGACTCTAGGACCATTTTCAAAACAACCTGTATGTTAGTTGGCTGAGAATCAATTCCCTCAAAGGGACCGACACACACACAAACACATTGAAAGCAGCAGTGTCACAAGCCGAGCGAACAAAGCACCATGAGGCTTGGAATCGGAGAGCCATGATGACCAACTCTAACCAAGGCCAACTCCCTTTAAATACAACCTCCTGTCACGGCCCACTGGCTGCTCTGAGATGGACGCCTTGTCGTCCGAAGGACACAAATACCATTAAATCATTGAGGGGGCATTCCCTTGCTGTTCACAGAGAAAGTTCCTCCTGGGCCCGTTGTGCTGTTCCCGTTGGGCTGTGCCTGTTGTGCTGTGCCCGTTGTGCTGTGCCCGTTGTGCTGTGCCCGTTGGGCTGTTCCCGTTGGGCTGTTCCCGTTGAGCTGTGCCCGTTGGGCTGTGCCCATTGGGCTGTGCCCGTTGTGCTGTGCCCGTTGTGTTGTGCCCGTTGGGCTGTGCCCGTTGGGCTGTGCCCGCGCCTCAGCCCTGACATCTGTGCCCAGGCAACACTATTAAGGACGTCCCAAGTGTCTCCACCTCTCTCTTTTCGTACCCAGGAGGTTAGGCCTGTGGGCCTGGGTTGATTACTGGGTTCAGTATGCTCAATATAACTAATGGAGTTGGGCTCAATATTTAATCTGTGAAAATGGCAACATATATCTTGTCACCAAGAGAAAGGAACCACTCCATTTCATTAGTGAGTTAGCTTGAAAGGTTCAGCACAATCACAAATTAATGCAATGGTTTATTTATGATATCAAAGTGAGCCACTAAGAGGCCACTTTGCTGAGTAAATCTCAAGCTGTTGGTTTACAGTGTTGCATCTGAAATAAGTTATTACCTGAGTCCAGATATTTTCCCCACGAGTGGCATTAAAAATAAGTTGTGAGTGGATGAAAGGCCAATAAGATAAGTAAATATAACTTTGTTGGGAGAGACACGTTCATTTTGATTATATGGCTATGCTTCCGAACATATTGTGCAAGAGCTAACCAGGCAATTAGTAATAATTAGGAGGCGGAGTATCTATGCACCTGAATGCCTGTTTGTTCAGTGAAAACCTTATGGTCACCAGCCAGCAATGGATATCTGACCCCAGTCTGGTGTCTCAGATAGGGGACAGATTTCACTTTGAGAAAGGAAGCGCCTCTCCTGCCGTTACACCACGATTTCTAATACATACACACCACCCAGGACAAACTTTGATAGACAGGGCAGATTTCTATTATGACAGAACGGCAGCTGGGATTATAAACAATTCTCTTGATAATTACATTTCTTGCAAGTGACTGTAACTAAAATCAATCAGATTAGAAAAATACTTTCCAAGATCTCTAGCTGGGCTACGTTTCCTCAACACCCTAGACTGTAATCGGGGGCCATCAGGAAATAAAAGACAAATCAGAGAACTCCTGTTGTCCCCACAAAAACAGTGGCCACATTTGTAATGGTTAACTAGTTTTGTGGCTTCTGCTAAAACGCTTGAAATATTTAATGATACAGTGTCTTCATTTTACCATCCTGTTGGTGCAGGCATTTTATTGAAAAGGCCGGAAATATAAACTTGTCATGTATTCAAGGTTTTTGGAGACTTCCGCCGTCTGTAATTACCCCAATAAAATGCGTGATCTGATTTTCCTTAACAAAAAAACATCGTCTCTACACAGATATATCCAGTAGTAATGATTCACATTTCCAGTTGCTGTAGGAAAACTGGATGAAAACTGAATCAAATGAAGATACAGAATATGTACTTTAAATATGTAGAACATTTTAGATGTGTATATATATTTATGACAGAACAATTGTATGTTACAGTTTATGTCCAACATCTGTCTTCACACTGGCGCAAAAACACATAATTTACAAAGTAGACGTAGAAGTCAACATAAATGTCACTATATTTAGAAAGCAGAAAGAAAGTAGTATGAAATTGAACATCTTTTTACACAAGTAAATCACTTTCAAAGAGCGGGATCAGCATCTGGGCACCTCTCCTGCACTAGGTGGGTACTTGACAGGCATCTTGGGGAACAGACGGATGTGCATGCATAAATCTGCATCCCTGAGGATGGAAAGCAACCCATGTCGAGAGAGGGCTTGGGTAAGCACTGTGCTAGTGAGGTATAGTAATACTACCACTACAGTGACAGACGTGAGTCGTAAAGTTGGGCCGAACCTACGAAGTCGGGTCACAACTCGGGTGAGAAAGGTGATCGTTTTATTAGAGAAATAGCAACAAGAGCAGTAACTTACAAAGTAAACGAGGTGAAAACTGCTATATAGGTTCATATACCAATTGGAAATTGGAATTACCGAAGGTATGGCAAACAATGCATACATGTGATATTTCTAATATAAAAAAAGAACTTATCACAACCGATTTTACATATCACAGAGTAAAAGCTACCCTCTGAGTATTTGTGCTTTTACCATTATCGTACAAATCATATCACAGAGAAAAAACAACCCTCTGGGTATTTGTGCTTTGACCATTATCGTAAAAATCATTCAAATTCCTCCACAGCATTCACTTTGATGTTGTCAGACAGATTTCCTTATTCAAGGCACCGTTGTCTAGTTCATAAGATGTACAAATAAATAACAGAAATACAACCGGCTGAAGCATAAATAACCCTGGAAATTATACCCTCTTGAAATGCACGGCAATTTATCATGTAAACTGTGGTATAAAACCATTGCTGAAGAAATTTAAAAGGTTTTGTTATGGATGAGAATATGGTAATGATCAGAATGCACATCTATTGTCCCTTGCAAATAGAGCTTCACATTAGGCCATTGACAGGCAAACATATTTCCCTGTTAAGCTATTTCGATAATTGAAGTCCTAAATACAGTATATCAAACAGGCAAATTAATACAGCCAATTATAATTTAACCATGCAAAAGATTCAGACACTGTATCCCTCAAGCTAAACATATGTTTAAGATGAATGCACTAACTGTATGCCCCTGTGGATAAGAGTGGCTGATAAATGACTCAAATGTATTTATTTGTTTTGTATCAAATGTAATGATTCTTTTAAAGACTTACAATTACAAAGAGATACAATTAATTTTAATTTGAGAATGGAGGGATATTATTTGCACGTCATCTTTAAAAAATTCAAATTGTGTCTTTGTTGTTTGAAAATACTGTACGTAGTAGAGAGCCTTCATGTTTTCTTGCTGTTTTAAAATGAAGTGTTTGGTGCTTCTTATGGAGCTTCGGCAAGGTTAAAGAAGAATGCTTGACAGAGGCAAATGTATTTCTACTCTAGTCAATTGTATTCACGTGTAAGAGGTTACTGACAATAGCGTAATATATGTCTGCCTTTTAAAGAGTACCACCAAAGTAAGAGCCATTTGTTATTTTAATTAGGTGGTTCTACAATCGAGATGTAAGTGCTGAATTGCAGGAAGAAAACACTGTAAGTAATGCAACAATGCACTGACGCAAGGTCATAAAATTGAGTTTTATCCAAGTGCTGGAACCTTTCAGGATTTCAGACCAGTTAACCCCTGAAGGTTTGAAAACTGCAGGAGCCTATCTGAGATGACCAGCCACCAACTTTCCTGGTAAAACATGTATTTGACTGCTGCCCCTAACCCTTAATTCTTAAAATAATTGTTGTTGGTGTCCTACAATAAACATTGTGGATCCTATTGGGTTCTTAGATATAAGGTGCCAGAGTTCCTTGGCAGTCTCCTCTAGAGAACCCTTTTTGTTACCAGGTCAAAAATCCTGAGTGATTCTGTGACCTATTGACATCACCAAGTTTCCTGTTATCATCTATTCAGATGCTTTGCAAAGCCTTTATTGCAGTCATTTTGAGCTGTTGCTTGTTTTGGGGAGTGATGACTCCTCAGCAAGTGAAATGCATATTCAATCAGATTTATACCAGGAGATTGAGTTGGCTAGTCAAAAATGTTCCACTTCCCCTGATTTCCCACTGGTTTATGTTAGCAGTGTGTTTTGGATAATTGTTCTTTGTCAAGTGCACCCCAATGAATTGCATTTTCTTGTACATTGGTTTCCAAAATGCTTGGGCGCACTTCTGAAATAATTCTGCTGCTGCCATCATTTGTTACATCATGAACAAAGGGTCTGACTCTGTTCTGGGGCAGCCATGCATGCACATGCCAAGACAATGCCTCCACCACACTTCACAGATGAGGTGCTATGCTTCGGAACATCTGCGCTTCTTTTTTTACTTCACAATTTTGCCTTCCTATCACTCTGCTAAAGTCTCACCTTCTTGCTGGTCTGTGAACTTTTTTTAGATAATTTAAATCCGGCCTGTCTGCTTTTGGCGTCTATAAGAGGTTTGTATTTTGCAGTGTAGACTTTGTAGTCTTCTGTAAACAGTACATTGGGACGCTTTCACACCGGCAATCAAGAGGTTGTTAGTGATTCTCACTAACACTTATTTTCACTAACAATTTAGGGTTGTTTTTCACAGCTCTGGTCATTTGTCTAAGTCTCACGTTTTAGGTAAGATGAACTTTTCAATACATGGGCCAACATGTCAGCAAAATGATATCACGGCTTATGCCATAATTAGATAATGTCACCAGATAAAATAGATATGAACTTGAATTAATCTGCTTAAATTCAAAGGGATTGCACCCAGTGAAGTCAATTAATTTATTGAGCACGTGAATGTCTTGGTTACAATTATTCTGCAAACTAACAATATTACAAACAGGAAATGATAGAACTGTGCACACGGATAGCAAAAGTGCAATTTAATAACAACAGAAATCCACTCAGTATGTGTAAGACAAAACAAAGTATGTTACCTGGATCTCCCTTGCGTGGTATATGATAATCAAACCAAGAAGAATGATCGTAGAAAGGCTTATCAGGCATTTTAGAGCTAGTGAATACAAGGACTCCTGCGGAGACAAAAAGCACAATAACAGGACAATACAAAATGCATTTATGCAACCGACAGCACTAATAAAAACGGATCATTCCATTTCATTAATATACATTAAAATAACACCGAAATAAAACGTGTAATGATGGCATTCACATCAAATGTGCATATGTAGTTCAATATAGAACCATTTAGGTAAACCATTTAACCCTAATGCTCGTAATGCTTGGGATAATAAGTGTCACGGCCGATGTATCTTGTCAGCCCACCTGGACTGAAAGAAAGAGCCTATCCTGCCATGCAAGTGATGGCTGACTGCTTATGGGATAAGTCTCCAGTCTTCACTGTCTAAATATTTGATGTGTGAAGAAAACAAGACGGGTATGGTAACTAGTTTGGAACACTTTACTGTTAAACTTGCCTGGTCAGCTCTATGTATCATTCAGGTCAATAAAATATTTTGATCTACATGGACCTGCACGATTCACGGGATTGAGTTACGTACCTTTCCATAGGCTCCCCATGAGAGTTCAGTCTCAATAACCATAACAACGATCCCAAACATCCCAAAGATCAAAGCATAGTCACTGAGACGCTTCCTTTTCTCAAACAAGGCCCTTCTGTGTCCAAGCTTTTCCCCAATGTTCTGGTTCTTCTTTTTACCCGATTTACTGCCACTGTTGTTACATCCACCCCCTCCGTCTCCCGATGCGTACGGCATCAGGGTGGTTGAATTGTTCTCTGGTTTAGAGGCTAGGTTGTCCGAAGCGTCGGCGGTGGAGATTGGTTGTAAAGGCTGTGACTCTGAATCAAACTCATGTAGGTTTCTGCGGGACGAGCTCAAGTTGCTCAGCGGCCGCATTACGCCGCCGTTGTATCTGCAGCTGCTCATGGCTATTTCGTTAAAGGAGTTACTCTCTTTGTGGCTGCTGCGCGGGCTGCCCCGCTGCCGATTGTGGCACTGCTGATGGTGATTATGTCCGAATGAACTACCATGACTGGAGGGCGTGAACTCACCAACGCTAAACTGACAACCTTGTCTTGAAGACGTTACGGATGGTGTCCTTAAAGTTCCTTGAGTGGTCGGCGAAGTCCCACGAAATACGAGGCTTTTCCTTGCATCAAAGGTACAGTTATTGCAGGTGCAGCACGGACGGCGCTGCTTAGTGAACCGTTCCTCTCGTCCGCAGTAGTGCTGGTACTTACGGTGATGCTGGAACTGCTGCTCTTGAAAGAAATCGTTCTGCAACTGCAATGGGGTTTCCATGTCAGTGCTGCTGTTTAAAGCAGCAGTCGGGTACCACCTTGCACCCGCAGAAGGGCGTTTGTGGTAGGTAAAGGAAGACAACTACGGAGCCAGATTAGACCCATGTCGGCTCCTGTAGAATGTAAGCGATACCTCCGATTGGATAGACAGTACCCAAACAACTGTCTTGACGTCATTAAACAGGTTGCAATATGTTTTCGAATATTAATCTATGCCAAAACGGTACCCGCTAGTTTACGGACCAGTTTAGCGAGTGAGTAGAGAAAAACATGTCTTACAATCAAGAGTGTTTAAATGCCAGAAAGTTACCATAAGGACGAAATTAGGTGAAGGTGAAATATTAGCCCACTGGCATTAATGGGACACCAGTGATGTTGATGCATGTTAATTTAGTTGCAGGTCTATATTTTCAACCGAACCTTGAAACCATGCATTGCAATGCTTTATCAAATGAGCTACACAGATTCTTGTCCGTGTGTTTAGGGTAATTTACCATCAATCTAAACACATTGACAAACCCAGCTCAACTCAAACTATTGTGGTATTCTGGTACAAAAGGTAAATTAAGTAGCCAATGAATACTTGACTTAAACTCATGTACAAATAGAAGTAATATATTTATTACATTCATTATATGACAGACAATGTAAAGCCATATATTATATTATATGGCTAATTCTAAAATCCAATATTATTTTTGTTAGAAACCGGCAATGCCTTTTATTAGCCTTCACTATTTTAAACAAAATATTGTGCCTAAAGTCCAGCGATGCACGCTGCTGCACATGAACTGCTGGAGCATGGGTCTGAATCTAGCCCACCACTAATATATGAAGCATACAAATTGCCTACAGCATATAATATCCTCGAAATAGTGCCAAATAATCCTGAAAACATAGTGTGAATTTAATCTACCCTAGTGATAGTCCAGAGAATTGCTGGTGAATGGGCTCAGTAGCAGCTGCATTGACCACCGCTGTCACCGCTCTTTAAAATGTTTATGGAAAACGCACAACATCAGCACCATTAAAGAAGAACGTTTAATAGTCACCATAACGCATGTCGATTTGTGTTTTCACTTTGACAAACAAATACTGATAATCCTGGCTCACTATTCTAATAGCCACATGTTTTGGAGGTAATATAAATACTATACCTTTCAAACATCTAAACCTTTTGAATGGTCTGTAGACAACTCTTGAAAATGAATTGCAGTTATATTATTCAAGTTAAAGTACATTCATAATGGTGAGGCTAACCACTATTTTTAATCAACAGTGACATATTTAATTCACCTTCTTTCTATGAATCTTGGTTACGTTCATGGGTCGCAGACCACGTGACTAGCAATCCAGCTAGACAGGGCAGCAGTCTCAAACCTGAGATTGATGTGAACGCTGCTGGTGGTAATATTAATGGACTGGAGGAGTTATGTCACCCGGAGGAAATACAGGCAACTGCTCGAAATTGAGCATCTGGGGCGCAATAAAGCAAAGCCTGAACCCAATCGTCCGTGTGGTGCTGCTGCTACCACAAATTATCACAAAATCAGAGTACTTTTCAACATCTAAAAACATCAAATGTTATCTATCAATATCTACTAAATGCTTAATCTGAATCATTACTGCTTGTTTAGTCTAAATGGTTTATTAATTATTGTACAGTGCCTGGTTAATTAATACATTTTCAACCACCTTTACATTGTGTGAAAGTCCTCTGCAGTTTAAAATAAACATATACTACACTGAACCAAAATCTTAAGAGTACTGTTGCTGTCCAAGGTGCTGAAAAAACGTAATTTATTTTGTCAGTGTTATTTAATATCTCAATGGTCTTGCTCCTTTAAATTCTTTCTTCTTTTTTACGTGAGTTCGCAATGCGCACTTGTCTCCGATTGGCTGCTAAAAGTGCCCACGTGCTGTTTTGGGAATTCAGCGCATGTTGGCTAGTTAGCTTTTTGCAATGAAATTTGACGAAGCGTTCTTGTATATTTTAAACTGTAAAGAGAGTAGGTTTGATATAGGTACCTAAAGTGATCTAGTTAGCTAAAGTGCAGCTGGTAGAATAATTCACGTGCACGTTATAAAACGAATGCATTAGCGTCGTTTAGCAGCACCATCTACATCATGAATGGAATGCAATATAGCTAACTTTGTTAGATAGCCAACGAATCAACGTAAATCGAAAACAATAGCTTTAACATTTCACATCACATCTTCTATGGCGAAGAGTTTATTAGCTAAATATGCTGCAAGTTTTACTAACGGTCACATTGACCGGCCTGTTTGAACGATGATGTTTCACTGAATACATCTGTATCTGCCATACGTTGCAGTTAGGGATTTTAATAGGATATCAGGGTGCTAGCTCGAAGAATTTTACAATTATGAGGAGTCAAAGAAGATATAGTAAACATAGCACAGTCTCATTGAATGAAGATCTCAAAGGCCAACAAACACATGGTAATGGAGCACAGACTTAAATAGAGGCTACGTTTACACGTCATCAGTATTATTTACGCCCTGGAACGTATACTTGTGTGTAAAACAAACGTGCCACACGTAACACTTTAGATTTAGACGACATGAAAGAACATGTACTAGCATCACTGTTGGATTGACTTTAAAGTCATCCAGCATTTTATTGCAGTCAGCTGGGTGCGTCTTCATACATCAATCTTGGTAGGTCATGTGGTCACAAGAGTCTTGAGGAAAGATTAGCTGAATAATTATACGAAAATGTACGACTTCAGTGTGGATATGTTTTTTTTTTGCGCAGCCAATACGTCTCTATCTGATGGGGAATGACAAAGAGGCCTCTAGTGGCCAAAAGGCTGTTTTAGCACGGGCAGCCTGAGGGCTTCCACCATTTTAATGGAGTCAACTGGGTGTGACTTCAAACTTAATTGGCTGACCTGCCTGATGACCCTGCTGAAATCATGTCCAACTGGGTCATTAGAAGGGATATTCCAAATGGTGATTGGCTCAATGGCTAACACTGTGATGGTACTACAATATACAGGGATGCTTTATCATTCTTTATGATCCCAGACCATGGAATGTAAAAGCAGATCAAACCCATCCAGAAACCAAACCAGAATGTAGAAATAAATTCAGCACCTTGCTTTTGAATGGTTGACATGTGTGTTAAGTGTTTTTGCATTAACATTTGTACTTGCAGAGACAGTTGTCCCTGAAACCCCAGAGCACCAACGCCCCCCGGGGCCTGGCTCAGAGAGAGACTTCATGGACACTGTGGTGCTAGACACGGACTCAGAGGATGAGATATCCGGATCATCCATGATGTTGTCAAGGAAGTAAGTTAGCTGCTGCCAAACCCATCAAGATACTTGAGACCAGTAGTTCCCTCACATTTGTGCTGGAGCTCAAGCCAAAGAACAAATTCAATTATTTGAGGGCCTGATACTTAGTTGCCAAGTGGAATTAGGTGTAGGATACATCTAATTCAAGGATACTTAAGGACCAGAGTCTTAGAACAATACTGCGTGGACCACACCACCCCAGTCTAGGTTTATAATACTGGTTTATGCAAGTCAGTTGTTTCATCTAATAGCCTTTTTACTAAAGTTCCCCTGCCACAGTTCCCATGCCTTTCCACACAAGGTCATGCAGAGGTACATAGATAGGGGGAATAGATGGAACTGGCCAGTGACTTTGTAGACATGTGGATATAGACTTGCTGTTCACAATATGCACTTACGTTAATCAGTATTGAGAAAAAATGTTATGGCCAGATTATTGGTAATTAATTAATGCTCTTATGTTTTATTTTGTAAAGCAGTCTGAAAAATGAACCAGTGACAGGCACAGTGATCATTTTATCAGATGAGGAGGTAGAAGAGGTGGAGATGAAAACGACTCTACAGAGAAATACCGCACAACTCCCCCAAAACATACCTGATACTCAAGGTAAGCATTATTAAACTAATAATCTCTGTTGCTTTCTGTTGCGTGATTCTATTCACAACAATGCAATTGCACGGAATGTGCTGAATCATCTTCTGGTGCCAGTTGTCTGGTTGACATCGACAGGTTGTTCGGGGAAAAAGCGCTGTGATTGGTTGAGACGCAATCTATCTAAGATGAGCTAAACAATCTCTGTTGCGACAGAAACTGGAGACAGTGTGGTGCTGCGGTGATATGCCCTATTAATGTCCTGGTTTAGACCCAGTCCGTAAGAGGAGACTAGAGGTGTGTGACAGCTCCCAGGGGAGTGAGGCATCCAACTGCAGCAAGAAACCAGCCGTCCAGGAAGATTCTGTGGTGAGTCTGCCTGTCTTCACTTCAATCCCTCCTCAAGCCACCCTGAAACCAAGCCGGTGGGGGTGGGTGGTGGGGTCATACTCAGTTTATACCTGACATGTGAGTCATCTGTGTTGAGATGGAGATTTACTGAAACAATTTGCCTTAAGTGCCCTGCTCAAGGGCACCAGGGAAATTTGACCCACAGGTTACGGGATTATGTCTCTGACTGCGATAATGTACTAACACGCGTCACAGAGCATCATATGCGTGCAGAAAGAGCACTCGGTTTGGTCTTTACTCTTATTGGACCACCGTGTTTCTGTACCACCAGACAGATGACTCTGAGAATGAGGGTCCAGAGCCCTGCTGGAAGAGCCAGGAGAACATGGTGAGGAAGCTGCAGGATCAGTTTCCCCATCTGGTCAAAGAGGTGAGGCTTCTATTGGTTGTAGAATCCCACCAGCATGTTTTCTGGCAATGGGGGGCATCTGTGTGAAGCTCGTCCCTCAATAGTCTAGCAGGGAATTCTCTGTCCGTCCGGAGACAATGACCCTGCCAGCAAAATTCCCTGTGTTCAATGTCCCTGCAGCTCTACAACACTTACATACATTCCCTAAATGGTGGCAAATCTAAACCAAATTGGCTTTGGCCCAAAACTGAAATCAAGGTGGGACTATGAATCAGTTTTTGTCCGTTTGATTGTATGATAGTCACAAGCAATATCTCAGACACCACTGGCCAGATTTTAACTAAACCTGGAATGTCTTTTCATGGAGATTCAGCATTTCCAAATCTATTCAGCCTGGATGGATAAACTCGATAACCAGTTCATTAGGTACACCAGGTCACTAAAAGGGATTGCTGCTTGATCAAGCCAATCATTGAGACATGTCTTGATCAATAAAGCTGCCATCTCCATATACTGAAACACATGGCCACGTGACATGCATGCAGGACCAATCCATTTTCCTGAATGTACCTAATCAACTGGCCACTATCAATATCAAGATAATTGAGCTAAAGGTTGCCACTGCAATATTTGTTTGGGAAAACATCAGATACAGTAGGCTATGGCCTTATGCATTTTTTTTTAAACCGGCTCCCAAAGACACTTTTTGCTCAGTCACTGTTTTCTATACTTTATTGGAAAGGAAATTGGAGAAGGATGTAGAGTGTTTTTGCGGATAGATTTGAACCCATCCTAGAGTGAGACATCTCCCAGCTACCTCTTGCTGGTCAGGGGGGGGGGCAATGAGGATGCCCTGAGTGCATTAACCAATCACTACACACCGCACTAACAACAGTGTCATCGTCTGACATTTTCGCTATGATGTGGTTGGCTGATAGGAAACACCTACTGGGTCATTGTGATGTCTGTCAGCACCTGTTATCTGGCCTGACGGCGGTTGAATACATTTGCTTTAGAGCCGGGCTGCTTCCCGGGCGTGTGAAAGGTGGCCCGTTCCAAACCCACGGGGAGGTTGGCACCTTGTTACCATTTGGAGCCATGAGTAGGAATCTGTGTTTCCGCTGATTTATGGCTTTTGATAAACGCGTGCGGTGCCCTGTTGACAGCATGCCTGAGTGGCACAGATTACGGTTGGGTCTGAGGAGGGTGCACAGATTACGGTTGGGTCTGAGGAGGGTGCGCAGATTACGGTTG
>JACXGK010005339.1:15894-33915 GCA_016801125.1 Novumbra hubbsi | reverse complement strand
CAGGGCTCTGGACGACATGGGACTATTCTACCCACAGGGCTCTGGACGACATGGGACTATTCTACTCGCAGGGCTCTGGATGACAGGACTATTCTACCCGCAGGGCTCTGGACGACATGGGACTATTCTACCCACAGGGCTCTGGATGACATGGGACTATTCTACCCACAGGGCTCTGGACGACATGGGACTATTCTTGCAGTTTGAAACGTTTTATTATAAAATGGGTATTTGTTTGGTCTGTTGTTTGGTCTGTTGTTTGGTCTGTTTGGACAGTTTATTGTCTCTTGTCGGTCAGTAGTTTGGTCTTTTTAGCATCTGAAGCATTACGTAACACAGTTTGATTGATTCATAGTTTTTGTAGTTGGTTTGGGTTGTTATTTTGCTGTGGCCTGAAAGTTGTGTTACTGGGCTCACTAAACGCTGTGTAAGTTGTGTTAATGGGCTCACTAAACGCTGTGTAAGTTGTGATAATGGGCTCACTAAACGCTGTGTAAGTTGTGTTAATGGGCTCACTGAACGCTGTGTAAGTTATGTTAATGGACTCACTGAACGCTGTGTAAGTAGTGTTAATGGCCTCACTGAACGCTGTGTAAGTTGTGTTAATGGGCTCACTGAACGCTGTGTAAATTGTGTTAATTGCCTCACTGAACGCTGTGTAAGTTGTGTTAATGGCCTCACTGAATGCTCTGTTCTACCTGTTAGCCCGATTCAGATGAAAAGCTTGTCAGTTTCAGTTGTCTTCATTGTGGACAAGGCCACATGGTGTCCTGTCTGTGACCTGCTGGAGGGTGTCAGAGGTCACATGGTGTCCTGTCTGTGACCTGCTGGAGGGTGTCAGAGGTCACATGGTGTCCTGTCTGTGACCTGCTGGAGGGTGTCAGAGGTCACATGGTGTCCTGTCTGTGACCTGCTGGAGGGTGTCAGAGGTCACATGGTGTCCTGTCTGTGACCTGCTGGAGGGTGTCAGAGGTCACATGTTTCCCACCATCATGTGTTTGAGTTGAGTTTTACTACAGGTTGTGGGTAAGACAGAGCCAGGCATTTTATAGGAAATCTGCTCCTGGTTACAGTAACAGCCAACAAATCAGGCTCTCCCAGGTGGCACACCCTATTATCTTTCTAGTGCACACTGGTCCCTGAAGTCTTTTGTGGGGAGTAAAGAAATCTGTTTAAGACACACCCTAAGGTGAACCGAAACATTTGAAGTTCATGAAGCCAAAGCCTGTCTATCAGGCTTTCAGTGTTTAAAATATTAAAATGTCATAAGATCTAGTGTTGCATGGTGCAAATTGAACATCTGTACAGTTTCCAGGCTAAAGTCAAGCAGTGTGTTACTTACATTTCTGTCATGTTTGGTACTTTTGTCAGGTGTGGCTGAGGATAAGAACCTGAATATTTGTGACTGTGCCTAACCCACAAACAGCACTGTGCTATTATCGTTCTATACTATAACCGTTCTGTAACCATACCACACTGTAATATAACCACACCATATCCAAGCTGTACTATTATGCTGATTATTGACACCAAAGTAATTCTCCTTCACTTCACTGGCCTGACCTCCAAATCCCACAACCCCTGCCTGTCCATCTTGTAATTTCATAACTTTCTTAAAGAGACTGTGCTCACCAATATATTATAAAGTAAATTCTATGTACATTTTGTTAATCAGGTAATATAAAATGTGACAGTTGACGTGAAGTTAAATCAAGCTCAATAACCTGATGCATTCACTCTTGTATTTAATAATAAGCATTGAACTGTATTTGATATGGCTATACATCTTAATACCCAATTTAACAGAATTTCCCAGTAAGTAATGAACTACCATTATGTTCATATTAAGTTATATTGGAAAATCCATCTAATTACATTAAATACATTGCATATACTCGGTAACCCAATTTTTGTCTCTGGGATGTAAGTGATATGCCTAAAAATTATAGAAAATGTATTTTATTCCCCAAAAACGATGCTTTTACTGATATCTTTCAGATAACTAAGATTTAAGCCAAGCTAGAGTGTGTTTCTGTGTAGCCCACTATGTGTTTCCAATCTCTCCAAGAGAAGGGAGTGATCAATAGTGTCCAAATGCAGCACTAAGATCAAGAAGCAACAGGACGGATACTGAACCTTCATCTGAGGCCATTGGAAGGTCATTTATCACCTTGACGAGTTCAGTTTATACTCCCTCCCTCTCCTCTCCCTCTCTTCTCTTCTTTCCTCCCTTCTTTCTATCCTTCCCTCTTCCCTCTCATCTCTCTACACCCCTTTATCTTTCCTTCTCTCATCTATCTCCTCCTCCTTGTGTACTAATCTTCTCTGCCCTTTATTCTCATCCTCTCTTCTTTCTCCCTCCTTCCTACCCTCTTCCCTTCTTAGCCTCCTTTACTATCCGTTCATACCTCTCTCCTAGCCTCCTTTCCTATATGTTTATACCTCTCTCCTAGCCTCCTTTCCTATACGTTCATACCTCTCCTAGCCTCCTTTCCTATCCGTTCATACCTCTCTCCTAGCCTCCTTTCCTATATGTTTATACCTCTCTCCTAGCCTCCTTTCCTATACGTTCATACCTCTCCTAGCCTCCTTTCCTATACGTTCATACCTCTCTCCTAACCTCCTTTCCTATATGTTCATACCTCTCTCCTAGCCTCCTTTCCTATATGTTCATACCTCTCTCCTAGCCTCCTTTCCTGTATGTTCATACCTCTCTCCTAGCCTCCTTTCCTATATGTTCATACCTCTCTCCTAGCCTCCTTTCCTATATGTTCATACCTCTCTCCTAGCCTCCTTCTGTCTGTTTTCAATTCTGTTTCAAGGCTCCTATCGATGGAAGAAACACCAGTGAACTCTGTAACTTAATGCAATGGGCTGCTGTTGGTGTGTCATCTTGTTGTGTGTTTGTGCATATGCAGTATGACTGTTGTGTTCCCTGCCCGATATACCTATCATTGTTGGTTTATATAGTTAACCCTTAAAGGTGTAAGGCTTTTTTGGGATTTAAAATCCGACTGGCACAGTCTTGACATTTAGGCCTCTCAAAAGGTCATACTTTATAGTAGAACGATGTCCTTTATATGGTGAATGCAAAAGACCATTTGCTATAAGAAGGCTGAATTGAAAACATTGTTTGAGAAGCTTCCATGAGTATTCATGTGTAAATGTGTGAGTAAATAAAAAAAACGTATGTTGATACTTTGTTATTTTTTATTGAGAAACATACAGTAGATCTCAATAGGTAAGGATTTTTACTTCAACTCTGGATAACCCTAACCCTAACCCATCACCAATATTTACTGCCAATGTTACTATAGTTAATATCAAAGTCAGCTCTAGCTACCGTTATCCTTTTTTTTGCCTAATATCCTAAGCCTAATGACAGAGTATCTTCTCTGCTCTAAGTGCAGTTGAATGTTCAAGTGGAATGTGTTTTTGCTTTGACCTCCACTTCAGCCAAATCCATGTTCAGCCTTTTGGAGGTCCTACAAGGTTAGCAATGTTTTTAGAGACACTGCTAATCATTTCTGGCAAAAAAATATATTTTACTGAAATGGTGGTTTGATCCAATAATAAATCAAACATATAAACAGCTGTCCAACAAACAATGTTTGTTGGACAGAAATACAATCCTAGGTATTCAGTCAGTTATGTTCATGGAACTCCGCCTCTGTTTTTAAAGTTTTGAGCGATATCTGAAATGTGTGTTTTGATTCTCTCTCCTGTAATAGAATCCAGATGTTGAATGCAGGCAGCTGTCAATAGGATCTTCTAAATGCTGAGACGCTCACAGAATCATATCAAACTTGTTATATTAATTTAGCACTAATTGTTATGTAGAGCAATTTATTGGAGTTAATATGAGCATGTTGCTCAATGTCACATTGTCACAGACCCTTTACAGTTTGGGGATTCAACCAATCAATCTGGTGTGTGTAAAGCCTGGTGTGTAAAGCCTGGATCCTACGTCCCCCTCTGCAGTGTTTCCACCTTCAGCAGTAAGTTCTGCTCTCTCTGTCCTCCATTGGCTCTTAGCATTCAGAACAAACTGCATTTATGGATTTTTAGGAGGCATGGAAATGATTGGACACTCAGTTGGTGTATTTCAGTTTGGTGTTGCTGAGCTATAGCTCTAAGTGACAGGTGTGTCTGTCATGTCAAGGGATCACTGTCAACCTGCAGTGCTCAGCTCATTTAATCACAGCTTCCTTCCAACGTACTGAATACCCCCTTGGTGTAACGGGGTCACTGTACTTGGTGTAATGAGGTCACTGTATTTGGTGTAACAGGGTCACTGTACTTGGTGTAATGGGGTCACTGTACTTGGTGTAATGGGGTCACTGTACTTGGTGTAATGGGGTCACTGTACTTGGTGTAACGGGGTCACTGTATTTGGTGTAACGGGGTCACTGTACTTGGTGTAACGGGGTCACTGTACTTGGTGTAACGGGGTCACTGTACAAACAACACCGAGGCTGCTGCCTCCCAGTATGCTTAATAAAGGGATGCTGCCCACTTCAAATGTGGTTAGGGTTATTCTGTCATTCTGTTTAGACCCGGGGTGGGCAAATGTTTTGGCTCGGGGGCCACATCAGGATTTTGAAATAAAATGGAGGGCCACATTTGGTTTTGTAATGTGTTAATCATCATTGATTTGGAGGCCAGAAAAGGGCATTCCGTGGGCGGGATGGGACAGCCTCGCGGGACGCATTTGGCCCTCGGGCCGTAGTTTGCCCACCCCTGGTTTAGACTCTTAAAGTGATAAACTCTGCAACGCTGACTTGGAAAATGTGTACAATATGTCAATATGCTTCAGAGAACACTTAATACATGTACTCTCTAACTGTTTTCATAAACTAAGGAAGTATTAAGCTACAAACCGTGAAATTGCATCAAATATTTATTTTGACAAAGGAAATATTCTGTTGAAGAATGGCTTGGCCATGCCTTGATTCAGTAGTTCTCGTCTTTCACAAGAGTAAATCAATAATGAAATGAAATAAACAATTTGTATTTAATAAAAAAACACAAGGACAATCTGTAAACAAGGGCACAGTGATGGCCTCTAGACAGCTTCCTCATTAGTGTTTAGTGGCAGAAAGTTTTTTTTTTATTATTTGGAAGATTATGATATACCTCTTTTTACTGAGGTTGTGTCAGTGTACTCTTTGCTATGTACATTGTTGATCAGTGAGTAAAAACACTATCAAACAATGTTCCCATTTTTTTCAGGTTGTCTGGGCAGTGTGCTTTTAAGTGCAATTCTAAAATGAGTGTCATCCCTACTGGAGGGTTAGGGTTTTAACCAATTTTATATAAAGATTCAAACAAAGAACTCATTCTGAGAAGATGCTTTTGGGAAACTGGGCACTTTTCTATTAAACTCTGGACCATAAGGGCTGATCCACTCCTGGTTCAGGACCTCATGGCTAACAGATAATGTAAACTACATAACGTTTCTGTTCACTTAATCTGCTGTTTAGGTTTCCATCGGGAGTAGTGCTTTACACACGGTTGAATAGAACAGGCCGCTGTTTAGGTTTCTATAGGGAGTAGTGCTTTACACACGGTTGAATAGAACAGGCCGCGGTTTAAGTTTCTATAGGGAGTAGTGCTTTACACCCGGTTGAATAGAACAGGCTGCTGTTTAAGTTTCCATAGGGAATAGTGCTTTACACCTGGTTGAATAGAACAGGCTGCTGTTTAAGTTCCCATAGGGAATAGTGCTTTACACACGGTTGAATTGGACAGGCTGCTGTTGACCAGGTCTGAAAGGGAGCAAAAGTTGTTTGGGAAATAACCAGGTGCTTTAACAACTTGTGAGGTCCTAGAGATCCATTTTGACTGCTGTTTTACTGCTAGTCTTTTTATTTTTGCAGATTATGGCGTGTTTTTAAATCCTGTAATTTGTATCCATGTGAAATGTACCAGTTGGAACCGCAGAAACTGAATGTGCTTTTAAGTTGTCATTAAAAGAGCCATGCTGCTTTTATGACCTTCTGTTGGGGACGATCCCTTCCTGCTGCTCCCCTTGCTGCAAATATCTCTACCGAGCCACACAGAGCTGGTATGTGGTCCAAATAGCACCCTATTTCCTATATAGCACACTACTTTTGACCTAAGCCTACTGAGGAAGTGTTCACCACCCAGGGACCCACAGCACTAAGCTTTGTGAACCAACATAGAGTTCACCACACAGTACACAGTTCTGGGAACTAACACAGAGTTACTGCAAATATCTGGAAGTCAAAGTGTTAACTTTACAATTCTGGCTTATCGCCCAAACAGGTGTTCATGCTTCAAGTCCATTTCCTGGAGGAAGTTTCCCACCGGAAAGCTATTGGCCTGCACTTCTGTAAACCCAAAACCTTTCCCAAATGGCAATTCCATTCATTGCTTTTATAGGGAACCGCAAGAGTTTGGGGAATAGAGGTAAAGGGGGGAATCAAACAATAGAGTTTACTATCAACATTATATTAACATTCGCCTGATTACAATTGTTTTAGGATTGTCTTGATCACAATACATATCTAAACTTATCCAAATGTACCAACTTGCCATATCTGTAGAACAATGAGAATCACAATGTATATTTAGATTCAAAGAATTACAGGATAAATGTCATTATCATTACTCATCCATGGGGTTGATGCATATTAAACAATACCACCTAATAAAGACAACAAATATGTTAGAAAAACTCTGGCTAGATATGGTTTATTTAAATTAATTAACAGAGCAAATTGGATCAAGATCACAACCAAATGATATTATAGGCTACTTAAAGTGCACGTGAAGATAATACTTACAGAACCAAAGAACCAACTACTTTATTAAGTGCGGATTGCAAGTTATTGGGACTTGTATTTGGGTTTTGTGTAACACATAAAATACAGAATGACTGATACAAAGGGTAAGGAGTCCATGTCTGAGCCTGAGATGGCTACAGAGCAAAAACTGAGCAAATTGATTGGCTCTCGGAGAGCGAAGCTCAGAGTATTGACAAGAAAACAGAATGAAATTAAAGCGCTCATGGTGGATAAAGAACATGTTGATCAAGTATCTTCTCTCGTTAATGGGTTTCAAAGTACACTGAATGAATTCATAAAGCTTCACAATTCTGTTCAAGTCCTATTAAATGATGAGGAAAAGGAGGGGGATCAAATGGATTGGTTTAAACCAAAAATAATGAGACTTGATGAATTTATAAATAATGTGGAAACATGGGTTTGTGGTGTTGTATCTTCTGTTGCTGAAAACCTTCCTGAAGTTGATGCTGACAACAGTGTTTCCAAATGCTCGAATAGATCCTCAAAGGCCTCATCTACAACCTCAAGTAAAATTTGGGCTGAAGCCGATAGAGCTGCTCTCTTGGCCAAAGCAGAGTTGATGAAAGCTAAACACGAGCTGGAGATAAAGGAAGCAACAATAATAGCTGAGCTAAAAGCCAAAAGGGAACAACTGGACATAGAAGCGCAAATAGCTGCATCTACTTCCAAACTAAAGATCCTAGAAGAACATGAGACTTCGTCACTAATCGAACCAAAGACCCCAAAGGAAGCTATGAATTTATATTTAGATGAATCCAGAAAAATGAGGCCTCTGAGAACCTTGGAAAGGTACAATCCTTCGCCTACGGAACATTTACCGGAACATTCACCTGAGGACAATATGTACACCAGTCCTCATCTGTTCCCAAGGTGCAAGGCCCAAGAGCAGCGACCAGCATGAACCATTACAGCCTGCAGGGGGTGCTGCTCTTACTCAAGAATTAAAGTCTGAGCAGGTTCTTCTTGCTAACGTTTTAAAAAAAGCAAAACGAAGTAACTGAATTTATTGTTAAACAGCAAAGGTTGTCACTACTTCCTGTTAGAGAATACAGGTGTTTTTCAGGTGATCCACTGCAATACCAGTCATTTATAAGAGCTTTTGAGCACGGTATTGACAGCAAGACTGACCGCAGTCTAGACAAACGTTATTTTCTAGAACAATATACAAATGGTCAAGCAAGAGATCTGGTCCGTAGTTGCCTTCATATGGAACCTGTGGTGGGATACAGTGAAGCCAGGAGGCTACTAGAACAACACTTTGGGAATGGAATGAAAATATCCACTGCTTACATGGAGAAAGCTTTAGCTTTGTCTTCTATTAAAATGGAAGATGGTAGTGCTCTTCATGCATATGCACTATTTTTGCGAGGATGCTGCAATGCTATGGAAAGCATTGGTTTTATGGATGAAATGAATGTCACATCAAACATGAGAATAGTCATTTCAAAATTACCATTAAAACTCAGGGACAAGTGGAGATTGTGATATTAAAAATGATACAATGTGATTTTCTGGATTTCTCTCACAGTTGAAGTGTACCTATGGAGAACCTCAAGAGGAAATTCGAAGAATAACACATTCTTTAATGACTACAAGGGATTTCTAAACGAGGTCATAAAGAGAGGGCATGCAGAAAAGGTGCCTCAGGACAAGCTGCTTCGACAGGATGGACGTGTGTGGTACATCCCACACCATGGGGGGGACGTGTGTGGTACATCCCACACCATGGGGTGGACGTGTGTGGTACATCCCACACCATGGGGTGGACGTGTGTGGTACATCCCACACCATAGGGTGTAAACAAGGACATGAAAAGTTTCAGAGCAGCCTTGGGAGAGCAGAGCTTATCCGTGGAGGACTTGGCACAAGCTGAGGAAGCTATTATTAGGTATAGCCAACGGCAATGCTCCCTCAAGAAATAGCCGCTCTGAAGATTGTTGCACAAGTTAAAAGAACTAGCACCATCTTTAGACTTGATCCCGTCATGCAGGATGGATTATTGAGAGTTGGAGGGAGGTTGAGGAGGGCTGCGATGCAAGAGGATGTCAAACATCCTCTGGCATCAAAGGCAGCCACCTCTCCACACTCATCTTAAGGAACATACATGAGCAGCTTGGAAACAGTGGACGGAGTCATATGCTCTCCAAGTTAGGACTGAGGTACTGGGACTCTGCAACAAGAAAGATTATAAACAAGTGTATCTTTTGCCGTCGACAAAGAGCCAGAGTGGGAGAACAGAAGATGGCTGACCTCCCCAGTAGCCGTGTATCACCCGAACTACCGCCGTTCACGTACG
Source organism: Novumbra hubbsi (assembly GCA_016801125.1). NCBI lineage: Eukaryota > Metazoa > Chordata > Actinopteri > Esociformes > Umbridae > Novumbra > Novumbra hubbsi. The sequence goes on along the minus strand of JACXGK010005339.1, from coordinate 24,789 downwards.
TAGGTACTGACTACTTTGGACCCATGGAGGTGAAGCGTGGCTGCTCCAACATCAAAAGGTACGGTGTCATATTCACGTCTTGCAAGCCGCGCCATTCACCTAGAAGTAGCTTCATCACTAGACACGGATTTATGTATTAACGCGATTCGCAGATCTGCCGGAGGGGCCGGGTGAAGGAAATCAGGTCTGATAATGGCACAAACTATGTTGGCTCTGAGCGTGACATGAAAAGGGCTCTAAATAAATTGGACAACGGAAAGATTCATGACAACTTGCTGTCTGATGGCATAAAATGGGTGTTTAACCCTCCTGCTGGATCCCATCATGGAGGTGTGTGGGAGCAAATGATACGTCAGGTGAGGACCACGTTAACATCAGTACTGAGGCAGCAAACATTGGACGAAGAAGGCTTACATACGGCTTTGTGCGAAGTGGAAGCAATCTCGAATGATCGCCCAATTACTGCAGTATCTGACGACCCCAATGACCTTGAGGTTCTTACGCCAAATCATTTGCTACAGTTGAAAGGAAGACCCATTATGCCGCCTGGATTATTCAGAAAGGAGGACTCCTGTTCCAGACGAAGATGGAGACAGGTACAAAACCTTGCGGATCTGTTCTGGACTAGATGGATGAAGGAGTATCTTCCATTAATGCAAGAAAGTCAAACATGGAACCTTCAAAAAAGGAGTCTAAGAACAGACAATCTAGTCCTAATTGTGGACAACACCGCACCTAGGAACACTTGGATGTTTGGAAGAGTCATTAAACCTATTCAGGACCCAAAGGGTATTGTACGGACCGTACTCCTCAAGACTATAAGCTCTGTGTTGGAAAGACCTATCACCAAGTTGTGTCTGCTCCAGGAAGCAGAATAAAATTAAATGTACAGATGTACACCTGTTTTTGAGCTGTAAAGTAGTTTTACAGATGTATATGGCTTAGCGTAGGAGGATATTTATTTTTATTTTTATTTTTTATATTGTTTGGCTCCTTGAAGATTTTAGTAAAGTAATTGTTTTGCTTTACATCAGCCACAATTATGGGCTGGTAATGTAGATGTAGCCAAATTCCCTTACTTACAAACCATTGCTGGGGGCATTAGTAGTTGATATTGGCGTAGAAGCCACTACATTAAACCTAATGAAAATATTTACAAGCGAGGGTTGTAGGTTTTAGGGTGGATGAGTTCCAGCAGCTCCAGACAATGACTAGCAGAGGGTTGAGGGTTGAGGGTGGATGAGTTCCCAGCGGGTCCAGACTACGATTAGCAGAGGGTTGAGGGTGGATGAGTTTCCAGCGGCTCCAGACTATGATTAGCAGAGGGTTGAGGGTGGATGAGTTTCCAGCGGCTCCAGACTATGATTAGCAGAGGGTTGAGGGTGGATGAGTTCCCAGCGGCTCCAGACAATGATTAGCAGAGGGTTGAGGGTGGATGAGTTTCCAGCGGCTCCAGACTATGATTAGCAGAGGGTTGAGGGTGGATGAGTTCCCAGCGGCTCCAGACTATGATTAGCAGAGGGTTGAGGGTGGATGAGTTCCCAGCGGCTCCAGACTATGATTAGCAGAGGGTTGAGGGTGGATGAGTTCCCAGCGGCTCCAGACAATGATTAGCAGAGGGTTGAGGGTGGATGAGTTCCCAGCGGCTCCAGACAATGATTAGCAGAGGGAAATCAAAATGTTTTGGCTACAGTGTATTCATAATTATATCAAATATGCAACACATTTTCTGGGCCAATACACCACAACCAATAAGCAACGCATAACTGGATACCAAACTTCAAGCGCTTTAACATCGTGGCTTGTATTTTCTGCACCATAATCAAATAAGTATTTGCTTCTCAACAAAATGAAAATGCTTGAGACTGTATTGTTAGTACAAATTGGAAACTAAGGGAATGAACTGTAAAGGACTAGGTGTTAGGCTATTTGTCGCCTTGAGATAAGCCAGTGAATTGTTGAGCAACAAGTGATTGGGAGCTGGTATTGTGACATGAAATTGTGACATGAAAAAAACATGTTGAATAAATGGAAATAAAATCTGAACCCAATGATGCGCAGAACATTTCAGCTCTATGTTCAATAGAGAATTGTACAAACACAACATTTCAAATCAAAATGTATGGCACCAACATTACAAAAAAAAAACGGGACAGCAAAAGACTACTATTCAGAGGTGCACATATGTGTGTATAGATTTTATCATGCCATCAGGCTATAATGTAAGATTATATTGGTCTTTGTATTTTTTTATAAAATTCATTGCTCCAAACCATGTAATAATTTTCCAAATGTTTTGCGGTAGGCTGTTCCCAAAGGGCTACTGCTGTTTAAAACTCAAAAGACAATGTTTTTTTCCTTGATTCAATGTTAGTTGGAGTGACCTGCTGCGAACAGTTATTCAGGTTGTTTCCCAGATGGCACTATATTCCCTATGTAGTTAACTACTTTAGACCAGTACATATGAGGAATAGGGGGCCATTTGGAAAGCAGGTTTTCTGCAATACCTAGAGAAGTAGTCTGACAGCAGGCTGACAGCAGTGCTCCTCTGATTAGATATTTTATACATGCATCCCAAATGGCATCCTTTTCTCTACTTATTGTAATGCGTTTATTCATAGTTCTATTGGGAATAGGTTGTCATTTGGTACACAAACTCTCTCCTCTTCAGTATCTCCCTTCTTGTTTTAAAGATCTATAATGGGGGAGTGTCACCTTTAGAAAAGCTTTTCACCCTCAGATTCAATTCTTCACCAAGCCAATTACACCTCTGATGCTTCTGCTTATCGATGAAATGTCAGTCTACAGTTTAATGAAGAACCAACACAAAACTTACTAAACAGGATGGTCATGTCAGAGGTATACTTAGTTAATCCAGGATAAACAGGATGGTCATGTCAGAGGTATACTTAGTTAATCCAGGATAAACAGGATGGTCATGTCAGAGGTATACTTAGTTAATCTAGGATAAACAGGATGGTCGTGTCAGAGGTAGACTTCATTAATCCAGGATAAACAGGATGGTCATGTCAGAGGTAGACTTCGTTAATCCAGGATTACCAGGATGGTCAAATCAGAGGTATACTTAGTTAATCCAGGATAAACAGGATGGTCTTGTCAGAGGTATACTTAGTTAATCCAGGTAAAACGGGATGGTCATGTCAGAGGTATACTTAGTTAATCCAGGATAAACAGGATGGTCTTGTCAGAGGTATACTTAGTTAATCCAGGTAAAACGGGATGGTCATGTCAGAGGTAGACTTCGTTAATCCAGGATTACCAGGATGGTCAAATCAGAGGTATACTTAGTTAATCCAGGTAAAACGGGATGGTCATGTCAGAGGTATACTTAGTTAATCCAGGATTACCAGGATGGTCTTGTCAGAGGTATACTTAGTTAATCCAGGATTACCAGGATGGTCTTGTCAGAGGTATACTTAGTTAATCCAGGATAAACAGGATGGTCATGTCAGAGGTATAATTATTCACTGAATGGCAGGTGAGTGAGGGGATCGTTTTCTGTGTGGCAGGTCAGTGAGGGGATCATTCTATTTATGGCAGATCAGTGAGAGGATCGTTTTCTGTATGGCAGGTCAGTGAGGGGATCATTCTCTTTATGGCAGGTCAGTGAGGGGATCATTCTCTTTATGGCAGGTCAGTGAGGGGATCATTCTCTTTATGGCAGGTCAGTGTGGCAGGTCAGTGAGCTACAGTTCAATCTTTTACAAACACAGATCCTTACCTGTGGTAATTGACCAATGCAGGCTGTGTTTGTGGGTTCATGTGTTTGTGCAAACCATGGTTACAGTCATGTCAGTTACACAAAATGACTTCACCTATACATATCCCATTCAGTATGCTGGTAATAGACCGAAACACACAGTTTTGCTATCCAGTCATAAAATATACTGGTTTAGAGATGTTGCCGCGTTTCCCTCTGTTTCAGTTGACTGGTGCTGTGAATCGTTCAGTACCCCATCATCTGAAATTAGGGTTTTATTAATATTCTTCTAAAACATATAATGATCTTCTAATCACCATGTATGCATCCAATATATTAAAGCCACAGTAAATCCAAAGCCATCGCTGCTTTGGAGTTGGGGGTGGAAGAGAGAGATGTGAGAGATGAATAAAAGAGAGATGGAAAAACAGAGATATAAAAGAGAGATTACACGCCTGATACTAGAAAACGGAGACAAAACGCATGATACTAGAATACTGAGACAAAACGCATGATACTAGAAAACGGAGACAAAACACATGATACTAGAAAACGGAGACAAAACACATGATACTAGAAAACGGAGACAAAACGCATGATACTAGAAAACGGAGACAAAACGCATGTTACTAGAAAACAGAGACAAAATGCATGATACTAGAAAACGGAGACAAAACGCATGTTAATAGAAAACGGAGACAAAACGCATGATACTAGAATACTGAGACAAAACGCATGATACTAGAAAACAGACAGAATGCATTATACTAGAAAATGGAGACAAACCGCATCACAGTGAAGTAGAACTAGGACAATACCTTTTAATATTTAACTCCAGCACTTTTCAAGGACTTCTCTATGGCAGCTAATGCCTCTTGTCAAAATGACACTGATGAAAGGAAAAGATGGACGAGGGGGGAAAGTGAGCGAGAGAAAGGAAAAAAGCGAGAAATGATAAATCAATTCTTTCTCCCACGTTTCCCTCTGTGCCCTCTCCGCTTCATCCTGTGCTCAGTTGTGAGCTCCGTTTCAGGCAAAGTCACGTGTGGGCAGGGTCAAAGCTCCATCTCTGTGTTCATCATGTGTTCTGGCCCGCCTTGCTGACATAAACAGAGAGGCTGCAGTAGATTATATTAGTCTAAGGATTCTAACTGCAGATGATCTAATCCTACCGTGTAGTGTTAGATGTGTTGTCCATGCATGTTGTAATGCTTTTCAGTTCCTCTCTGTTTTGTATCTACAGGGTACCTTGAGTGTGTCTTTTCAATATTGCATCATACATATTCTCTCTTAAAAAGTCACAAGGTCATCTCTGGCCTCATAAAGGACACTGGTTTTATCTTAGTCTCATCTATGTCTTATTTGTCAATGCAAATTTCCAGGGAGATTCACATACTAAAGATTTGTTATTTTTCTTCAGTTTCAGCTGTGTGAAATAAATGACAAATGGGAATCACAGGGCAGGACGGTCAACATTTGGCCAAATGGTGGTGCCATAACGAGCAACCTGATGGAAGATGTTCTTTAACAGTGGGGGGAAATGGCGTAAGGACGATGCTTAACTTATTTTTTTACTGTTTTGGAACAACTTATGGTTTTATGGAGAAGAGCAAGCCGGCAGATCATGGATGCAGCTAGTGGGATCAGGTTGGCAAGAAATATCCACAAATACATTTACAATGGACACTAATTGCTTAGAGCAAACATAACAAAAACTACCTTGACCTAAAGATCTCCAACACGGGGAAGAAACAAGGCAAGAATACCCTTTAATGGCATCATGTGGCTAACTGTAATAATGTTATAAAATCACTTGGCCTCTATGTTTGAGAGATCTGGCAACCACTCACCAACAATGGATCACAATATGACCCCAAAGACAAATTAAGGTAATGCATGCATTATTGAGCTAAAACGCAAAACAGCAAATTATGCTTTCGGAGCAGAATAAGGATAATAGGAATTCATTTAGAAATACAGGAACAAAATTTTTCACCTTGACTACGTACAGACTCAATGTGAGCTTGACCGTGAGTAAGTAAAGACTCACTGAGCTTGACCTTGCGTACGTGCAGAGTCTCTTTGAGTTCAACCTTGCGTACGTGCAGAGTCTCTGTGAGTTTGACCTTGCATACGTGCAGAGTCTCTGTGAGTTTGACCTTGCGTACGTGCAGAGTCTCTGTGAGTTCGACCTTGCGTACGTGCAGAGTCTCTGAGTTTGACCTTGCGTTCGTGCAGAGTCTCTGTGAGCTTGACCTTGCGTACATGCAGAGTCTCTGTGAGCTCGACCTTGGGTGTGTACAGAGTCTCTGTGAGTTCGACCTTGGGTATGTACAGAGTCTCTGTGAGCTCGACCGTGGGTATGTACAGAGTCTCTGTGAGTTCGACCTTGGGTATGTACAGAGTCTCTGTGAGCTCGACCTTGGGTATGTACATATTCTCTGTGAGTTTGACCTTGGGTATGTACAGAGTCATGTGAGCTCGTACCGACTGTAACCTGCTGCCAAAATATGGAACCACGTTTAAGGCACATATTTCCTTCTGATTATGTACAAACGTGTGACAATTTGTCAATGTTTTCAACTATTTACTGTCTTTTTACTTACTTTACTGTCTTTTTATTTACTGTTTTTGTCAGTAAAGCTATGTGCCAGCTCAATCCAACACACCTCAGTTTGTTAATGTCAGATAGCCTAGCTCAATCCAACACATCTCAGTTTGGTAATGTCAGATAGCCTAGCTCAATCCAACACACCTCAGTTTGTTAATGTCAGATAGCCTAGCTCAATCCAACACATCTCAGTTTGGTAATGTCAGATAGCCTAGCTCAATCCAATACACCTCAGTTTGGTAATGTCAGATAGCCTAGCTCAATCAAACACGTCTCAGTTTGGTAATGTCAGATAGCCTAGCTCAATCCAACACGTCTCAGTTTGGTAATGAACACCTTTCAGTTTGGTAATGTCAGATAGCCTAGCTCAATCCAACACGTCTCAGTTTGGTAATGTCAGATAGCCTAGCTCAATCCAACACGTCTCAGTTTGGTAATGAACACGTCTCAGTTTGGTAATGTCAGATTGCCTAGCTCAAACCAACACGTCTCAGTTTGGTAATGTCAGATAGCCTAGCTAAATCCAACACAACCATATCAGTAGAGTATTAGATTTCTTGGCTTCCCCTAGACAGGATGCTACTAATGATGTTTATGGTTCAGTTAAACAGAGGATGTTTTGTCTTTGTATAAGCAACCTTATAAACATGGATCCATATATTATGATAAACAGCCCAACTGCTGATGTCATCTAGAGGTAGTGATGAAACATTGCATTAGTGTGTAAGTTCAGTAACCCCATGCCTCGGCTGAGTGCTGATGTAATGTATTGCATGACATCACACAGTTTCACTGGTCTTCTTCCCAAACAAAACAATCCCACTAAGTAGATGTGTTGAAATCCTCTTTTATCAGACATGACATCTCCTCCCCGCCTCCTCCAGTCTTCTGTTCTCTCCTCTCTCTGCTCTCTCTTTCCTCTTTCCCCTCCTTCACTCCTCTCCCACTCTCCTTCTCTCCTCTCCCACACTCCTCTCCCTCTTCTCTCATCTCTCTATTTCCTCTCTCCTCTCCCACACTCCTTCTTTCTTCTCTCTCCCTCTCTCTTTCCTCTTCCACTCTCCTCTCCCACTCTCCTTTATTTTCTCCCACTCTCTCTCCCCCTTCTCTCTCTTCTCTTCCACTCTCCTTTCCCTTCTCCTTCTCCCCTCTCCCACTCTCCTTTATTCTCTCCCACTCTCTCTCCCCCCTCTCTCTCTTCTCTTCCATTCTCCTCTCTCTCTCCTCTCCCTTCTCCTCCTTTCCTCTCCCACTCTCTCCCCCAGCTCTCTCTCTTCTCTTCCATTCTCCTCTCTCTCTCCTCTTCCTCTCTCCTAAACTCAATCATTCATCTTTTCAGCTTGTAACAACACCAACTTCCAGGGAGTCTGTATTTAACCAGAGGGTGATGTATTAGATGTTTCTTGTCAGTATTAATGTAGTGTGTGTGTGGGTACAGTGTGTGGGTGTGGGTTTGTGTACCCTTGCATGCCTGCCTGACCACAGTGTGTGAAGGTGTGAAGTGGGATCCTGCACCATCTGAGGCAGAGCAGCCGGCAACAGCAGGATAACTGGGACATCTCTATCTGGCCATATCTGAATCTCATTACGGTAATTGGGCAGAGATTGGAGCTGGGCATATGGACAGAACACCATGCCACACACACACAGACAAACACACACAAACAGATACAGTCACTGCCAGCAGAGATGCTACTCTGGTAATCAGGTGTAATGCTTTGATATGAATTCACTCCTCCCTCTCCATCTAGTACTCTCATGACCACAGCTCTCTTCTCTCACTCTTTTCCCCTCTCTGTTTCTATCCCTTTCTATTCATCTCACTCTTTCCCACCATCCATTTATCTTTCTAATCTTTTCTCCAATCAAACGTAGTTTCTTCAATGGAGAACTTTCCTGAATCATTTTTAAGAATTCTGGAGAAATACAAAACATATCATAAATCTTTGCTCTCTCACCCTATGCGGTCGTTTGAAAGCAGCATTTTAGTTAATATCATGGTTGGTAACCAGCTAACAGCAACTCCAAGCTAATTACCGCCAGTGACAGGCAATATATTGCTTCACTAGCTAAGCTAACTGACAGCATATAGTGTTATTTGGTATGGGATTAGCTTGTTTACCAGCTTTAGTTATATTATTCATGCCATTATTATCAACATAATTTTTTTTTACCCTTTGTCAATATCTTGTAGCTGAATTAAGTATAGTCATGACTTTTCCATGCCATGTTAAATTTTCTGTTTCATCGTGCCATTTCCTGCCACTGTTAAAGAGCATTAACGATGCATTGATATTTCCTGCCACTGTTAAATTGCATTAACGGTGCACTGCTATTTGTTGCCACTGTTAAAGAGCATTTATGGTGCACTGCCATTTCCCCCCACTGTTAAAGAGCATTCATGGTGCACTGCCATTTCCCCCCACTGTTAAAGAGCATTCATGGTGCACTGCCATTTCCCCCCACTGTTAAAGAGCATTCATGGTGCACTGCCATTTCCCCCAACTGTTAAAGAGCATTCATGGTGCACTGCCATTTCCCCCCACTGTTAAAGAGCATTCAT
>JACXGK010005338.1:0-33523 GCA_016801125.1 Novumbra hubbsi | reverse complement strand
GGGGAGTTGTTGTAGTTCTAATGGTTAACAGATATCTGTGGGGGAAGGGTTGTTTTTATAACCTTTGACAGGTTTTATGGGTAAATTGGTTGTAGTTTTAAACATATATTTGTGGGTGAGGGTTTGTAGTTCTAATGGTAAATAGATATATGTGGGGGAGTTGTTGTAGTTCTAATGGTTAACAGATATCTGTGGGGGAGGGGTTGTTGTTCTAACCTTGGACAGGTAATTGTGCTGGGTCTCATTGGTAATTTCTGTTTGTTCATCTTCCCCTTCTCCAAACTGAATGTTTCCAAGATGGAGGACACTGGCAATTATTCTGAACAGATCCTAGCAGGGAGAGAAGTGACAGATAAAAAAAATGACCTATTCTTTCACAGTGAAACCTTGGGTGGGCATTTGCATTGACATACAGTACAAAAAAGTGCTTCTGACCTCCACCTCCTCATCATGGAAGCCAATGACAGCTAGGGCTTTCATCACCGTTTTCCAGTCATTCTTGTCATTGATGGAGCTCACCCTGTGACAGCAACCCTGAAGAACCGGGCGACACTGTTCAAATCGCAATGCGCAAGTACACACAAACCAATGCATGCATGCAAGCACACACACACGCACACACCTTGACCAGGTACTGGTATTTCAGAGCGTTTCTCTCCAGGCCCAGCTTGCTGAGCAGGTCCTGATCTCCTCCCTCCAGTAGCTGGTAGAAGATGTGGAAGTTCCTCTCTCCATGGTTTTGGTGCACAACACGGGTCTGCTCCAGAAGGTAGTTGAGGATGTGGCCTCCCATTGGCGCCCCCTGGGGACGGTTAGGGACAGGCAGTGCTGAGTGGGGCCCTACACACTTAGAAGGTAACATATGCAATTGTTTTAAGGTGAATTTAGCATAACTGGCTTTGTATTTTGATATGGAGTCGTAGAATCTATGATGCTGTCCCAAAAAAAAGAATTGAAAACTATTTGATGTGACAATAAGATGATTATAACATATTCCAAATTTAGCTTAAAATGTATTCATTCCTATTTTATTAGTTCTATATACCGTTCAGGACCAAAAACTTCTGTTGTCATTGTCCATTTTCCAACAGTGTACTGTGATAACCCCCACCTCCGTAGATCAGCCAGTGGGTGCACTAGAGAAAAACCACCTCCATGTACCAGAGATTCTACTGAATATAGACAAATAAAACATGTTTTTATAATTTTCTATGTCAATGTCCAACTGGTCATTTTTGAGGAATTAATTTGTAAATGCACCTGATTAGGGAGGTTTTCCACTGACTCCTTAGCTTAGGTTTTGGCTTCCATAGCATGGAATGTGGGCTTCAACAAAACTAAACACATCTATGTGTTCCAGAGACTTTGGACATGGCAATTGTCTATTTGACAAAAATCCAACTCCTAAAGGACTCAGCTGTATCTAAGGCTCTGCAGTCTGAGCAGAAAATGACCAGCACATTCCACTCGCTTTCCCTTTTGTGATTTATGTCTATCCGGCATGTGTCTCAAATGGTTTGATATTTACACACGTATTAGTGATGTCTGTCTCGTTAGGGCACCTCCGCAAAAAGACAGCAAGTTATGCATTTTGGTAATGCATTCAATGTAATGGCTTCTATCAACTGGTTTGGAAGATTCTGCCGAACACAGTAAAGACAAATGTTGTGGCTACCGTGACCAAATTAAATCACACCCATGGGATGATAGACTTGTATGGATTAAACGTTTCAACAACGTTTTGAGCCAGGAGAAGCAACAGGCTTACCCTAAAGTCAAACTGGACATCCATGTATTTTCCAAAGCGGCTGGAATTGTCATTTCTCAACGTTTTGGCATTACCAAAGGCCTGCGAAGAGACAGCCAGGAGAACAGAGACAGGACCTCAATGACAAGCAGAAAACTATTCATTTGCCAAGTAATTCAACACATACCCGGAACTGGAGTGCTTAGGACACAACAGAGGGCTCAGATCTGATAGATAACAAGCAAAAAAAGTTCAGCAAAAGCAAGTTCACGGCATACATCAATTGGATTAGCTTTGCCAGACAACGGGGCCCAAATGGGCAACGTATCCAGTATCAACACGATTACTCTAACTGATGTGACGCCATTCTTAGTACTGCAGCTAGACATGGAACTCCTCCTTCTGAGGCGCTCACAAGGAGAAAGGGTGTAGGAAAGGAAACGTGGGCGTGGCTTATAGCGAACGTGCCTCCAGAACAGGGGTGGACTGCAGCAGCCGGTCCCGTAGCATGCTCATGTTCTCAGAGACAGGGCAGGTAGCCGAGTAGTACTGAAGGATCTTCTTGGAGGCCTCTGTCTTCCCTGCTCCACTCTCCCCTGAGATCAGGATACACTGGTCCTTCCTCTCAGTGCGCAGGGCCCGGTAGGTGTTGTCTGACACTGCATAGCTACAGGACAGTTAGGGTACAGGGACATGGTCTCCTTTACTGTTCTCTATGGACTGGATGTGTTTCTTTTACACACAGTTGAACACATACGGTGCACTCTGAAGCCCACGTTCCCAGGGCACATGCACAAACTACTAATGAGTGGCAGGAAGGAAAGCGGGGTCAGAAGGTGACTCACATGTGGGGAGATATCTCATAGAAGCTGACCCCTCGATAGCGCTCCATGTGTGCTTTGGAGTAGATCTCCAGGTCCTTGTAGGGGTTCACTGACACCAACACAGACCCTATGTAGGTCTGCCAATGGGAGATAAGACCAACCTCTTACATACATAACAAACCTTCATGGAACCTTGAGATAAAGCCAGGAATGTTTTTACAGGATCAAACAGTCCATACAGCCATGTGATACAATTCTTTACATAGATTAGGTTCTCTTTAAAGCGTCGACGCAGGTTCTCGATGAAGGCCGCCTCGCTGGTGTAGTTCTCCAGCAGAACAAAATCTTGCACCCCCACCCTGTCCCGCGCCGTCAGAGTGCCCTCCATCCCTAGATGGACTCTGCCCTCACCTCCCACTTCCTAGAGAGAGAGGGGGAGAGACATACAATAGAATCCCAAATTGACACCAAAACAGCTTCACATTGTTCTCTAACAGGCTGAGGGGAATGTCCATATGGCTTCCATCAATCCAAACCTAAACTCTCTACTGAGGCTTGGAGGGCAGGGCAGGAGACTGTTGGGATTGGCCGTGTACTGAGGACACCAGGGTTCTGCAGATAAACATCTCCTCAAGACTCATGTCTAGGAGAACCAGGCTGGTCCTGGGAAGACGTTCAGACACTTAGAACACACATCCCCTTCAGCTCGGGGTCACTTAGGTTTCTTAGGTAAAGCATATTTTATGTCCATTAAAATAACTCAAGTAAAAAATAAATCAAATTCATTAGAAATATAATAATTGTGTAATTGAAAAAATGTTAACATATTTAATGTAGAATCTGGGAAATGTTATTGTTTTTGTAACAGCAGCACGTTTCAGAAAGGTTGGGCCAGGGACATATTAATCACTGTCTTACATCACGTCTTCTTTTAGAAAGCTTGTTAAGTGTTTGGAAACCGAAACCAATTGTTGTTGTGTTGATGCAGGATTTCAGTACTCTTTTTTATAAGGTTAAATCATTTGCACATCATGGCATTCTGTTTTTATTTTATTTTAAGCACCATCTCAGTACATTATCAGCAGTCCTGTGTTCCAATGGCAATGGCCAATCGTTGTGTTTTCTAATCCAAGTTTCTTTTTTTTTATAAAAATGTGATCATTAAAAAATCCCAATTTGAATTTATGGAAGGACACCTGAAACTGGCCCTCTTTAGACTAGTTGAGTATCTGATGCATCAGATTGGCAGAGTTTAGGCAGAAAGACAAATCTCAGACTGCCCAGTAGTAAGAAAATATTAAGATGGGCAAATGAACACAGACACTGAACAGAGGTAGATTGGAAAAAAAGCACCCAGGAGTTGCATCTTCACTTTTGATGTTGAGACTATTTGACATTGAGACTGTTTTGTGGGTGCTATTTAATAAAGGACCTGTGAGGCATCTGTTTCTCAAACTAGATGCCATAAAGTATTTGTCGTCCTGTCCAGTTGTGCACCGGGGCCTCCCACTACTACTCTCTTTCCTCTGGTTCGAGCCAGTTTGCACTGTTCCGTGAAAGGAGTAGTACGTTGCACAAGATCTTAAGTTTCTTTTCAGCTGTCCTAACATAATGGCAAAAGGGTTTTCAAATGATCACAAAGCCTTTAAAAATGATTTACATGGATTAAAAAACACAACATGCTAACACAGTAATGATGATTGCTGATACATTAATGTAGATATTCCATAAACAATATGTGGTTTTCAGATACAATAGTCATTTACAACATTAACAATGTCTACATTGTATTTTTGGACCAATTTTAGGTTATTTTCATGGACAAAACCAAGACATTTTTAAGTGTCCCCAGTCAACTGTGTGTATATAGTATATTTGAACAAACAGTACATACATTTTTGTTTACGTTACAGCCTTATTCCAAAATAGATTTAATAAAAGAAATCTTAAATATTCACTTTATTCTACTCCATAAAGTAAAGAAAATCTAATTTTTGTATTGTATTGTATATTTGTATATCAAGTATTTGTATATCAACTATTTTTCACAAGTTTTATATTTTTTGTAGATTTGCAAAAATTAAGAACAAAAAATATATACATGTATTCACAGCCTTTGCTTGGGGCAATTTTGGGCCTGATTGCTGGACATGGTTGTCCTTCCGGACGGTTCTCACTTCACAGAGCAACAATGGAGCTCTGTCAGCGTGACCATCGGGTTCTTGGTCTCCTCCCTGACTAAGGCCCTTCTCCCCCAATCGCTCAGTTTGGCCCGACGGCCAACTCCAGGAAGTGTCCTGGTGGTTCCAAACTGTTTCCATTTAAGCATGATGTGTTTCAGTACCCTTCCCCAGATCTGTGCCTCGATACAATCCTGTCTCGGAAATCTACTTCTTTGGAACAGTGAAAACATGATGCACCTGAACTCAATTTTGAGTGTCATGGCAAAGTCTGTGAGTACTTATGTACATGTGATTTTTTCATTTTCTATTTTAATAGAAAAGTTTTTACATTATCATTATAGGGTATAGTGTGTAGCATTTTGAGGAAAAACATTTATTAGAATACGGCTGTAACATAACAACATGTGGAAAAAGTGAAGCCCTGTAAATGCTGTCCGGATGCACCATATGTTGTACATGTACATCCAGGTCTCATAAGGACCACAGAAAGCAAACTGGAATAGTTCACAAACATGTTTCTCCCTAAAGTTCTGACAAAACAGACACAAATAAAATATACTTACTGTGAATTGGTGTGCTTTATCCCGCCACAACTATTATCCACCAGTGCGAAAAACTAAAGCCTACCTTCTACAACCCTCCCACTGCATGGGGAAATGGAAAAAGAGCCTTTGATGGGATTTCCGTTTTTTCAATGTTAACAGGACAACACTGATTATTCTCAAGACCACAATGTGAAAGACTGAGACGTAGAATGAAACACTTGTAATTGTACACACACACGCACAAACACTAGAGAAAAAAACAATGGGTCCATGGGCTTAGGGAACACAGCCCTCTCAGGGGTGTTGTTAGAGTTAAGTTGATGTCATTAACTGGTCGTTTTCTCTGAAAATGTAACTGTGGAAATTCCTTACAACAACATACGGACAACAGTGGACTATAGCCAAGTACTGTGAGCAGAGGAAAGCCAGGAGACACCTCCCCTCCCTCTCGGAGCGTTGTTCTCCCATTCACTTCAGCAGGTGGCCTTCCTGCCGCCACGACAACACATAGAGGAATCCCTGGACACTCACAAACACCCAAACCCACACACACACACAAACAGCATTAGCTTGGTCTTATCATCAAGAAACTCCACTGAATGTGTGTAGCTTTTTGTTTTTCTTTTTGAAATGTTTTGCCTTAGACTGTTCCCCTGTCTCTGTAAAATGCTTTGCCTGAGGCAAATGTATTAAACTGTGCAGACAATCATCAGATTCAGCTCGAACACCCCTAGAACCCGCCACCAAGCCTCCACCCCTACCCCATGACCCAACTAGCAAGTAATTCCAACATGGTTCTGAAGGCTTGTGAAGAATAGGCAGGGCTGGGGGACAGAACATTTTCAAATGTCTGAATAAGACCTTTGGTTGGCCCTAATCCATGATAACTGTCTGATTCTGTACATACATTGGATGCTTCTCAACAGCACACACTTTATTGAATGGTTTGAAACAGGCCTTACTGCTTCAAAAAGCCTATAGTGAAACTGAAGTGAGAAGTACACAGTGTTGTACAAGCTGTTGTAGAAATGTACTAAGCTGATGTATTGATGACTTATACCATTAAATAGGAGAGTGAAAAATCACCTACCATGCTTTTATCTATGTTTTGTTTTTGCAAAATACTAGATGTTCTAATACAGAGCTAAGCTAATCAAAGAAACAAGCCTAGGCCGATTGAGACCAGAGAAATGTGTGGATCAAAGGTCAGCTATTTTGTAAGATGTGGTCACACCTTCTTGCCTAAAAAAACGTTTTTTCCTAGGCTGCGCCTCAGAGACATTTCACTGGTAATTTTGTTGCTAAATTCTCTTTCTCCTTGCAATTTATTAAAACTATATTTGTATTAAATAATATTTTAATCTCTGCCTTACCTGCCTTAAAGGGTTCTGACATTAGATTTATATCACATGGAGTCTTTCTGAATCACTTTAAGTTAAGTATTATATAGCCTAATACATAGAACACCAACTGGCCCATATTTTCCTTTCTCTCCTTCTCTCTCCGGTGAGCAGACTTATATAATATGCATTTACAGACAACAGTTTTCAGGCTCGGCTACTAATAACTCTTTCACACCCTTCTGCCTTTTTGAGATTTCTTCAGTGTATTCTTAAGTAGTGATGTGGACCTTTGACTTTGAACCTTAGAAAATGACATGAATGTCATAGATAGACAAATACACAGAAATGCACAAACCAGATTCCAAATTATTTCCAAAACGTACCAGCCTTTTAGTTTATGATTAAATGCTGGTTGAGAAGTGAGATAATCTCATTAGTGAATAGATCAGAGGGTATGATGGGCTGGGCTACAAAATTCCTTATGGTTGTGGATGATCTAGCATGGAGGTTTCTGTGCAACTTGGCTCGGGGCCCCTTAAGTCAGCTCTGCTGGGTTGATTCCTCTCAGCGTTTTCCTTATAAGGCGCCCCTCTGCTCAGTCCCCAGTCAAACCTAAACACGCACCAGCTCTCCAAATGTCTCTCCAACATGGATGTGCTACCATTGGACAGTGTGGAAAATACCAGCCACCAGCTACAGTATGTACATGGAGAGCTTTAGTCTCATGTAGATGACTCATAATGAGATGGTGGGAGAAGTGACTCATACACATCGCTGAGCACATTGTCTGTTATAGTTTAAAAGTCTGAAACAACACGACTTCAGACAACCTCATTTTTCAGATTTAGTTCCACACAGGCAAGTTCTGTATGTACGCCTATATCTGTTTGATTTGTGTTCTGCAACACGCAGGCACCAACACATAGACACACACAAACATCGATGACAAGCAATGAGTAAGGAGGAGATAACGATCTTACCCTGCCTCGGTACCTCATCCTGTTCTATCTTAGTGTTGTTGATCTCCCTCTCTGGTCCTTGGTGCTTCTGGAGTCACTCGCTCTCCCTCCACGTCAGGAAGACTCGTTATGTGTTCTAGTAGCTCATCTCTCTGTCCCATAGACCCAGGATACTGAGAAACCTTTCTCCTTCTCTCTCATACATACTGCATATCACCTCTGTTTAAGTTAGTCCGTTCTTCTGTTCTAAACAAACATGCACACACCTCCTGTCTCTGGGATCTCTCTGTCTGTCCTGCCACACTTTAAAGAAAAACAGCCTCAAGCCTTACTACCAGAGTTAACTTGTTTACACCGTCGGTCAGTCTTGGGTTCCAGTTGACAGAAAAGTCCTATTTTGACATTAGTCCTCAAGTCCTTCACACACCGCTGGGAAACACAGATGGTAGCTCTACTCACGCGTCTCACATTTAGAACGGAGCAGCCACAGAGAAAAAAAAGATGAGGAAAAGTATGCTGGCAGAGGCGGGCCAAATAAAAAAAAGGGAAAGAGAAGAGACAGTTCAAAAGGTTTGGAAAAATCTGCTAACAGTGCATGGACATTAAGGGAATTTAATCGCTCTGAAACTATTTAAGAAAATCCAAACCAAAAAGAATCACATGACGATGCCTGAGTGCATTCTCTCCCTCACTCTCTCCCTCACTCTCACCTTCCTTCCCTCCCTTTCTTGTTCCACCCCTTCATTTCGTCATTTCTTCTCCCACAAGTTGAGACAGATTCAGAAGAGCTGAAACCAATAGAGCTGTTGCAACAAAGAGATGAGAGTCAGACCTCATGGCTCTCTTCCCTTACCCGTGGATAGAAATATAACAGTCCGTCAAACAAGGTACTCTCTAAGAACTGACATTAGTTATGACTCAGGTTTCTACAATACAGTACTCTTTTTACAGTACATTACGTAATACATACTTTCTCCTGCGAGGTACTGGTTACTACATCATTTCTATCATGCTCATGCTAGAGAGGGAACAGCTGACGGGCGTCTTCTTATTGTGCCCTCTCCACTAGTCCCACCCGCTCTGTCCAGAAAACATGTGCCAGTGAGATGTCTCACTCTGGGGCAAACACTTCGCAGAGCAATAAATAAGTAGACCAGAACAGTCCCAAGCCAACAGGAACACATGAATGAGTTTCATATATCAGTTTCTCTGCCAAGGTTACTGGTCAACATTTGCACAACATTAGAAATTGTGATTTCAATCAAAACGTTATCGGACAGGATTCGATTCCATGCTGTAAGTATTTACATAACAATAATGAGGCCATAACTTATACTATCTCATAATATCTCGCCATGCAATCTTTCAGGTTTGAATTATTACAAAAACAAAAGAGTTTTGTAATGATTCCTCCGATAAACTTGGATTAGCAAGCACAATGTGCCAGTGGAACACAGTTGTGATGGTTGCTGATATTGGGCCTCCATACGCCTATGTAGATAATCTACAGTGCATCCAGAAAGTATTCACAGCGCTTCATTTTTTCCACATGTTACAGCCTTATTCCAAAAGGGATTTAAAGCCACTCCTTTGTTATCTTTGCGGTGTGCTTATGGTCATTGTCCTTTTGCAAGACGACCCTTCACCCCGGTCTGAGATCCTGTCACGATGGTGGGTAAGAACCAAGTGCAAACATTTTGACGTATACGTAGATCCAGACATGACACTTGGCATTCAGGCCAAATACTTCTTTGACAATCTTTGTTTCATCAGACCAGAGAATTTTGTTTCTTATAGTCTGAGAGTCCTTCAGGTGCCTTTTGGCAAACTCCAGGCAGGCTGTCATGTGCCTTTTACTGAGGAGTGGCTTCCGTCTGTCCACTCATACAGGCTTGATTAATGGAGTGCTGCAAAGATGGTTGTCCATATGGATGTTTCTCCTCTCTTCACAGCGCAATGCTGGAGGTCTGTCAGAGTGACCATCGGATTCTGGGTCACATCCCTGACAAAGGCACTTCTTCCCGGATCGCTAACTTTGGCCGGGGAGCCAACTCCAGGAGGAGTCCTGGTGGTTCCAAACTTCTTCCATTTATGGATGAGGGAGGCCACTGTGCTCATTGGAACCTTCAATGCTGCAGAAAGTTTTCTGTACCCTTCCCCAGATCTGTGCCTAAATACAATCCTGTCTCAGAGGTCTACAGACAATTCCTTAGACATCATGGCTTGGTTTGTGTTCGGACATGCACTGTCAACTGTGGAACCTAATAAAGACAGGCGTGTGCCTTTCCAAATCATGTCCAATCAACTGAATTTACCACAGGTGGACTCTAATCAAGGAGGATCGATGGAGGCAGGAGACACCTGAGCTAAATTTTTAATGTCATGGCAAAGGCTGTGAATACTTATGTACAACTTTTTTCACATTATCATTATGGGGTATTTTGTGTAGAATTTTGAGGCTAAAAATTATTTAATCCATCTTGGAATAAGGCTGTAACATAACAAAATGTGAAAAAAGTGAAGCGCTGTATAAACTTTCCGGATGCCCTGTATTAACACAAAAATCTAAAATTTCCAGTTACAATAGTCATTTCCAATATTAACAATGTCTACAATGTATTTCTGATCAATTCAATGTTATTTCATTAACAAAAGAAATCTGCATTTCTTTAAAAAACAAGGACATATCTCAGTGACCACAAACTCTGCCTTTCTTCTTATAGTGAAGCATGGTGGTGGAAGCGTCATGCTATGGGAATGTTTCTCAGAGCCTGGCTTCATCCAATCTGACTGAGCTTGAGAGTTCCTACCAGGAATAAAGGCAGAAACTGCAATTCTGGTTGAGACATAGCCAAGACAACATGACGCTGTCACCATACACCACTTCTACAAAGTACTAAACAAAAAGTTCCGAAATATATATAAATTAGATATTACCGTTTTTTTGTTTTACTAAATGAAACAAATCTTTTGTTTTTAATGTCTTAAGGTTTTTGCTTTCTTAATATTGGGTATTGTATGTAGACTTAATAAATTCTAAATAAGGTCTATAAAACAACAACAATTTCCTACTTTCTGAAGGCACTCTGTATAGTATTGGTCAGTTTGTACCCAACTCATACTTGTATCATCAGATATTCCTGGGAATTTAAAAATGTATTCCAGACCGAACCTCGCCCTTTTGCTCACTCTTCCCTCTGAACAGGGTCATGTGAAGGCGATGTGTAGAACAGTATCTCTCCACCCAGGCCCAGAAAAGGGACTTGGAGTGCGTGCTACACACAAGTAACAAAACAGCTTTTTGTATGTGCTTTGCAATTGAGTTCAATTCTGGTTTTGATAGGCAACTTTAATGGAATATAGCCTTACTTTATGATCATCAACTAGCACTCTCCTCCATATCATGTTCATTTCTCATTATGAACTGCAGATCACCTTGCTATAGGTCATGAAATAACGGTTACATTACCAACGCAACAACCATGTTGCCTTTATCTGATAAAAGTCCAAACTAAATGGAAGAGTGACAGGCTCTATACAAACAGTATGTTAATAACAGCCAATAGGCAGGCCATGCTCATTCTCATCATGATGTTTTCACTGGTGTTTTCCATTACCACTACAATGAATCATGCTGGAATGGTAATAATCATTTTGGGGCGGGGAAGACTGAGCGAGGCCAGGGTGGATTACCACGCTGTCATTGAAACATAGGCACGCTCACACGAGACTTTGAACACTTTGGAAGGTCTGCTGGTACAGTGCACAGGAATTGGCCATCATTAGCCGATAAGAAAGTTTAGAAATTCTGGCGCAATAGGAATTGGCTTAATTGTCGTAGTTTACCAATCTAAGGTCAGGGATTTAGAGGAAAGGCTATTAGTTGCACCAGAGCTCATTTTTATAAATATTTTAGTTTTCACTTCAGAGGCTGAAATTCCCGATTGTAACACATTCAAATGTCCAAGGATGTGAATAACTTTGAGAGCCACAGTACATATACATGCAAATAAATGAAAATGCAGGTATGCACACGCAAACACAAACACACACACACTCTACATCAAATATTTATAGGAAGACCAGATGGATGTCAGGGCTACATCAGTACCAGGCCCACACTCAGGCAGACTAATCAGTGTCAGGTATAATCCCTGGCGCTGAGCAGGAGGCACATCCTCATGCCAACTCCTGCTGGACATCTCTTTCTCTCACTCTCCCATTCCCCACCCTCTTCACCATGCTACTCCAGCTCCCCTTCAACCAGGCAGTTACTAAACAGCAGAGACATAGGGTGTTCTGGGAAAAGAATGCTTGTTCCGAAAGACATCTAAGTTCTATCACTAGAAAGAAGGTCGCTGTGAAGTTGTGTAAACAGCAAAAAAAGCCTTGGGTCATGTTGCTGTCTGTGTCACTGTCTAGTCTTTAAGTTTACAGTATATCCCAATATAGCACATCACTCTTGGTTCATTTGTGGTTGATTTTTACAGTCCCTTCAGACACCAGACAACATTACAGTGCCCACACCCCACAAATACAGCCAAACCCTATGGGAACTGGCAGTCTGTGCCAATGTCTCTTTCTTTTTCTCAGTTTTTTTTAAACACATGCATTTGTCACAGTTAAATGGAAATAGTTTCTGTTGAATTAAATTTAAGGCTGAACTTATGTGTAGTGCCAGTAAAAGTTTGGACACCTAATCATTCATGGGTATTCCTTTAATTTTATAATTATCCAAATTGTAGAATAACAGGGAATACATCAAACTATGGAATAACACATATGGCAGCATGTAGTAATCAAATAAATGTTAAAGAAATCAAAATATGTATTTTTTTGATTCTTCAAAGTAGCCATCCTTTGCCTTCATGACAGCTTTGCGCACCCTTGGCATTCTCTCAACAGTTTCATGAGGTAGTCACCTGGAATTATTTTCCAACAGTCTTGAAGGAGTTCCCAAATGCTGAGTACTTGTTGGCTGCTTTTCCTTTACTTTGTGGTCCAACACATCCCAAACCATCTCGACTGGGTTGATGTTGGGCAATGATCAAGGTCAAGTCATCTGATACAACACTCCAGCACCCTCGTTCCTTGTGACATAGCCCTTACACAGGCTCTTTTGCGTCATTGTCCTGTTGAAAAACAAATACTTCCAATAAACACAATCCAGATGGGATGAAATATCACTGCAGAATGCTGTGGTAGGAATTCTGGTTGAATGTGCCTTGAATTCTAAATAAATCACATTGTCTTGAGCAAAGCAATCCCACACCATCACACCTCCTCCCCTCTATGCTCCACAGTGGGAACCAGACACGTTGAGATCATCTGTTCTCTCACACTACAAAAATAAAATTAATCTAAAATCGTGAGTCATCTGAACCAAAGAGAAATGTTTCTCTTTCTAATGTTGGGTTATTGTGTGTCTTGACCCAAGAAAGTCTCTTCTTATTATTGTTGTCCTTCTGTAGTGGTTTCTCCGCAGCATTTTGACTATGAAGGCCTGAATAATAAAGACTTGTCTGAACAGTTGTTGTTGAGATGTGTTTGTTTCTTGTGAAGCATTTATTTGGTGCGGTTAACTGCTCTTTTTTAGTAAACTTATGCTGAGTAGCAGAGGTAACTCTTGGTCTTCATTTGCTTCGACTGGCCTCAAGAGAGACAATTTAATTACAGCGCTTTGTCGGTTTGCAGCTGAACTTGAAGAAAAGTTCAATGTTCTTGAAATGTTCCAGATAGACTGACCTTCATGTCTTAAAGAAATTGATTGCTATTTTGCTTTGCTTATTTGAGCTGTTCTTGCCATAATATGGACTACTATAGTATAGAAATAATAATGGTCTTCTGTTTCCCAACCTTAACAACCTCACAACAAAACTGATTGGCTCAAATAGAAATACCCTAAATTTAATTTTAACAAGGCACACATGTTAATTGAAATTCATTTCAGGTGACTACCTCATAAAGCTGGTCGAGAGAATGGTTGGCTACTTTGAAAAGTCTACTGTTTGAAATGTATTTTGATTTGTTTCGCAACCTTTTGGTTACTACATAATTCCTTACCCATTATTTCATACATTTGATGTATTTACTATTCTGGAAAATGGAAAATACCCTCAAAAGATATAACCTTAAACTATTAGGTGCGTCTAAACTTTTTGACTAGTACTGTTGGAAGACTTCTCTTTACCAAGGCTACAATTATTTATTTTTTCATATGATACATAACCATTAAATGTAATTGAAAATACATGCTTCAGGTGTTTAAATAGTCTTCTTCTTACCTCGACTGCACAGTTGTCATCTGCAGCTGCCCTTCAAAACTGATCAATATGTTCATATTTTTTTCTGACAATATGAGTAATTTAGACAAAATCATCATAACTCATCAACATTTAAAGAAATGCTTGCAGGCTAACACTTGATCTGAAACTTAGCATAACCATGCACGCTCATGGATGACTACAGATCATTTCAAGTTGTGGTTTCAGGAAACTACCATGGTTTGCCTGAAAACAGAAAATAACAAACACAAGAGCAGATGTTGAGTTCAGACACTGTTATGGCTGACCAATTCTGATCTTTATCAATACAGATTGGATTGGTCAAAAGAACAATTAGTTAAATGAAAGATCAGAATTGGGCTCCCTGTGTAAATGCAGCCAGAGTGTTGCATGACAAAATACAAAATTGTTCATGCAAGCACAAGCAACAAACAATACCATGACAACACTGAAAACCTACATTAATCAAGCATCTGAGTGACCTTACATACTTGAACTGCAGTTTAGTAACTTAGTTTATACAAGAGAGAGCATGATCACAACGAAGAAGCCAATAGAAAGGCACATCATTCAGTTGGGAACTTTATCCTGGCATTTAATTTCATTTTTGCAGACATTCCGCAACTGACTGAAATAGATCAGATAATGATCTTCTCCCTTATGCATGGCACAAAAGAAAAAAACACCATATCATCTCCAGTGAGGATTTTCATGAGGTCAAGCTGACCTTGCAGAGTAGAGTAAGGACAGTCTACACCCAGATGGTTACACATACCTCCTTCATGAACCCCTGTAGTGTGATGGGGGGTTTACAAACGTGTTGTTACATACATCCAATGTTGGGTGTAAACGTTAGATTAGATGCCATCTACAATTTATAGCATTTTACACCATAGACCACAGTGAAAATGACAGCAGTAAATCAAAATTGCTTAACAATACAAGTTCAATGTTGGGTCTAAACAGAACATTATCTACAGAGGAAATTTATTTTTTACATTCTGGATGCAATATTTGTCAAAGTTTCGATGGACCTCCCTGGGTCCTCCCCTGGGACACAAAGATGGCAAAAATATATATAAAAATGTAGATTGTTGAGTTACCACCCACATCATTGTATTTTTTATAACTAACAGAGATTTCAGTCATGTGTCCTTGACCAAGTGACTTCCTCAGAAATCCTGTTTAGAAGATTCCACATTTTCTGCTTATTTATTCCAATTTCTAGTAAACACCCCACCAAACATTCTAGCAAACCATTCTATTTCAGGAATGTTGCTCGAATTTTCAACTTACTGGCAAGTCACATGCTAATTTACAAAGGGATGTGTAATTTCTATTGAAATCAAGACTGAGTTTAAATATGTTTTGAAAAGCATAAATAATCGAACAAATGTGATTAGTTATCAGAAGGGTATGACCGGGAGTGAAAAGTTGTTCGCATTTAGGATGAAGTAATTCGAAAGAAGTTGCAGTTTGGCACGTTTCCACAAGGGGCCTGCAGTAATCTTGTTCGTATTTTGCGTGTTTTCGCCAAAACAATATTAAGCAGCACAGCCACAAACCAAGCATAATAAACCGTGTGATAAACCGTCCGATTTGTTCTTGAGTGCTGTTTGCAAAATTCCTAAATGAGTTAAAGTAGGTGAACTGCTACTGAGATTTTTGTTGCATTTTTTACAGTATTTTCTAAAATACAACAAATATTTCCTTGCCATTAAATGTTAAATCATGCACAGTAATGTACAATAATAGTCTGTGTTCAGTTTACGCTCCTATACGATAGGAAATTACATGGAAATAACCGAACGCTTTAGCAGCAGCCTACTGCAGTTTCGCTCTGACTGGATCTATTTGGTCATGGACTGCAACAACGTCTCCGCCTGGTTGTTTAGAAAACGGAATCAGTGACATTTTACATAAATATTTTCTGAAATACTCTTGTCAGTGGTCGGCATTTCATAACACTTGGGCTATATACTGTAGCTTCACAAAAGCCTACAGAGTTGCTAATTTTATTAACCTATTCACATTTAACAAAATGTCATATTCATGCTAGTTCATGCAATGATACAATACAATAATGAAAAGAACATTCTGGAAATAAAGCTTACCTTAAAGTTGTTTAAAGAGCTGCTATTTCGTATCTTAATAGGCCTATACTTAGTCTAGCTCCGTAATACTTTCGCACTACCGTATTAAAAAAGTTTCCAACAAACGGTAACCATGGTGTCCTGTCCTCTAGTTCCCAATGATTATTTGGCTTTCCCCGCGCGCTATTGTTTTGGGAAGTAATCAATAATCTAATATAATTAGGAACTACGTCACAGTAATGTGTGCTGTACGCTGTCTTTATAATAATTAATTTATTTACAGGTACATTATTTTGTTCTTCACGCGATAACAATATAGCGATAACAATATAGCCTAGCACCCATGCATAGACGTGTAAAATGTCAATTTCTCATTACGAATAAGGTACACAAACGCCACAGTAGGCCTAGGACACACCAGGGGGCGTCAATAGTCTTAAAATTTTCATCAAATAAAGCTCCCCACTATACTGTACAGGCTGCAGCATAGCAAAGGTACAATGTATATTATTGCAGAAAATGCATTAAAAAAACAGTTTAATTTATACAGTAATATTTTTTTTGAAAATGTGAAACTATTGGGTGCCTATAAAGCATTGAAATATTTAAATAACATATAATACTTGTATATAATCCATGTCTGGAATGTGCCTTACATCCTGATAAACATGAATACGTTGAATTGGGTGAATTAAGCTCAGGACACAAATTAGTCATGTATAATAAAACAAAGACTAGACGTCTTAAAGCATGATGTCATTTATTCGATACAAGTAGCCAATTAAAAAAAAAAGCACAACAAAATGTTGTGCAGATGGTCACTACAAAAAATGCAGCAAATACATTAGAATTAATGCGATCATGACATGCGTTGCAGTGATAGTGACTGCGCCTGTCGGCATGACAGCAGCGTCTCGATTTTATAAATACGTGCTGCAGTTGTGTGTGTGCGCCGCTGGGCGAGTCTCCGCCGCTCCGGTTTTTACAGAGAAAAGGAGAGGAGAATTAGCTCCGGGAGGAGGGCCGACGCCATTATTGGGAAGCTGAAAAAAAAAAATTCTAACACAAGAAATCTCTTGTTAAATTGATTAGGACGTTTGCAATTTGTTGCATTAGTCATTTTTAAAAGAAACATTTTAGGCCTACGGCTAGTGCGTTATACTCGACCGGTGTCGGATGCATGATCGATCCAGCATAATGTTGGCACAACAATGGACATAATAGTTGGCGAAAAGCAACGTGGTGAAGCAAGAAGACGCTGAAACAAGTTTTTATACGCCTTTATTTTTTCACGGGGGAGAAAAGGGAAACTGAAAGATCCCAATTTTTCCAGATGTTGTATCACAAAGAAAATGAACAGATAAATCGAACTGAACCCCATCGAAATGCGGATATAGATTTATAATTGATGTCAAGCTAACAATAACCTACGCAGTTGGATGAAAATCAACAGAGACACATTATTTTTGTTTCAAACGTATGCCCATGCATATCAGGCAACCCAGTGCGGCGGCAAGCGCTGGCCTGACAGATGCAACCAGAATGCGATGGTATGTATTCACTTTCTCCCCATTTTAATCTAAAACACGGTCTGAAACCATTGGTCCAACTAGACATTCCTATGATTAGATTCCTTTTAGAAGGTATGTGTACTGTGTTACGAATGCATCTTTGAGTAAATAGGTAGATGGCGTTAAAGTGGATTTAGAAATATGTGAGAAATCGTTTTAGTTAAGGGACGGCGTTCTGTGAACAAGAGGCCTGGCGTGGCCAGGTATTTTCATGACAATTCGCTCCGAAGCCTTTGTTAATCCATACATTATGATTAGTCGTAACCTGCAATTATTTTAATAGATATGGCATCATTTCTCACAATTATGTTTATTCTTTTAAGTGTATGAATCTATACAACCAGGGAGTAGGATAGTGACTTGCTTGTTCTTATTTCCAAAGATCTTGCCTGTTCATTCTGGTTGTCTGTCAGGCCTAGCACAGCTGAGCGCAGTGGATTGCCGACGGTGAATTTCAGGGATATTTAGATGTTTGTAATGTTAGCATAAAAATATGTCATTATTCTGTAAACAGTATAATTTTACTTGAAATAATGGCGTATATATTTGTATCCACGTTTGAATTTCAATATTGAAATAATACATACATTTTTGTTTAATTTATATATTATTCCTTAAGCATCCCCTTGTCATACTTGTTCTATTTGTCCATTGGCTATGAAGTATCTCCAGCATGGTTATCTCCTGTGTTAAATATACTTCTTGGCAACCTGACTGGCAAGAGTACTTCATGCCTTACCATATGATAATGTGTTGCCTGTCATAAGTTTGACTTGTTTTGCTCATTAGTGGTAATATGCTGGAAGTCTTTGGTTGTATCTTTTTGAATAAGTTGAAACCCAGAAAGGGGAGGCAGTTACAATAAGAAAAGTCATCTGGCTGCTTGGTTTCTTTTTTTATGTCTTATGCTGAGGTCAATGTTAACTTGAATTAGTTGTTTTCCATCCATAATCGTGATTTTCTCTAGGAAGGATATAGTTGAGTGCATATATTTTTTATAGAAACACTAAGTCCCGCTTGGCAAGGAAACCAAGACCACTGCATAGCCCTTTGTGGGAAGAGGTCACTGGCCACTCTTGATGGAGTATGTATCCTGCATAGTTATGAGACAAAGATACAATCCATCACCTCAACGCTCTTGACTAGCGATTGGTAGGACTGGACTCCAATTAGTCTAAAGAGTACATCCCCTCTTCCTCCTCTCCGCTCTCTGTTCACTCAACAAAACCTGCCATGTCATGGGGTAGGAAAGAAGTGACTTAATAAAGTTGGCTTTGGGCAGAATTACAGTGCATTTTTGTGGCAAGGGAACTTAACTAACAGGTTAATTATACATCCGCAAGTTGGATTTGGGGTGATTATACCCATGATTGATCCATATGCTACACAAATAACTGCTGGTGTGATCTATTAGTGGGCTTTTCAATTATAGTATAAGTTGTTATTAAGTTATAGACCAATGGCAGAAAGTAATGTTAGCTGAACTTCTCAGTTTCTATGTAGCTGGCTCTGTTCAGGGGTATAACCATTCATTTGAGGAAAGCTATTTCCTTGAACTCACTATTGGCCAATTGTGTTTGTATTTGAATATGAAATGATATTCTGCTAAAAGACCAGCCCAGATTGGCGTAGTATTAGATATCTTTATGTCTACAGAATTATACCAGAAATTAGATTATCTTGAAATTGAAATCTTTGTAAACATAATTTAAGATATTGTTTTGCTAATGATTTGATTTCTGTGCTCTTCTGTTATTCTGACAGGGTCAAATCTACATTAGGAATGACTGAGCGAAGCCACTGCATTTGTTACACCCCCACAATGCAGTTGATAAACCATGGAGCATACTAGAGGAAACGCCAGCTAAACCTCACCTCCACAGTATATCTGCCACTTTATGGACACACATCCGGGTGTAGTCTCCTACCGAGTTCCTGATTATGGCAGGATGAGTGTCTGCATACGATAATGATGGCGAAGAAGCAAGATGCTAAGTCTCCCACATACAATCTCATTGTGGTGGGTTTGTCAGGGACTGAGAAAGAGAAGGGCCAATGTGGGGTGGGCAAGTCCTGTCTGTGCAACCGCTTCGTGCGACCAAGTGCCGATGACTTCCATCTGGACCACACGTCAGTGTTGAGCACCAGTGACTTTGGGGGAAGAGTGGTTAACAATGACCACTTCCTGTTCTGGGGTGAGGTGGGGCGGGTGGTGGAGGAGGGGCCAGAGTGCAGGATGCATGTGGTGGAGCAGACAGAGTTCATTGATGACCAGACATTTCAGCCACACCGCAGCACTGCCATGCAGCCTTACATCAAGAGGGCAGCCTCCACCAAGCTGGCCTCGGCAGAGAAGCTTATGTACTTCTGCACTGACCAGCTGGGGCTGGAGCAGGACTTTGAACAGAAGCAGATGCCCGAGGGCAAGATACAGGCTGATGGGTTCATGCTCTGTGTGGATGTCAGTAGGGGGATGAATCGCAACTTTGATGACCAATTGAAGTTTGTCACCAACCTATACGGTCAGCTGAGCAAAACAAAAAAGCCGATTGTGCTGGTCTTAACCAAATGCGATGAGGGTGTTGAACGCTACATCAAAGATTCTCACACCTTTGCCATCACTAAAAAGAGTCTTCCAGTGGTGGAGACATCTGCGCGCTCTAACATCAATGTTGACCTAGCCTTCCTTACTTTGGTGCAACTCATTGATAAGAGCAGGGGCAAGCCCAAGATTATTCCTTACTTTGAGGCTCTCAAGCTCCAGAGTCAACAAATAGCTCTGGCCAAAGATCGATATGAATGGCTGGTTAACCGCTTAGTGAAGAACCACAACGAGACTTGGCTTAACACCAGTCGACGCATGCACACCTCTTCAGAGTTCAAGGAATATGTCTTTCTGGAGGGCACTGCCAAATGCAAAAAACTCTTCCAGCAGCACGTGTACCGTTTGAAACAGGAGCACATTGAGAGACGTCGTAAAATCTATCTGAGCACTCTTCCTCTAGCACTTAGCTCCTTGGTGCCTGACCTAGATGAGATTGACCAACTGAGCTGGTCTGGGGTTCAGAAGGTCCTAGAGTCCAAGCAGCACTTTGCCCACTGGTTTGTGGTTTTGGAAGATTCTCCTTGGGAGGACACATCTCACATAGACAACATGGAGGATGAGCGTATCCCTTCAGACTTGCTGGAAACCACCCCAGCCCAGAACATTTTTGATGCCCATCTGGAACACCTGAGGAATGAGTGTAAACGAGCTGAGATGAGGCAGGAGTTTAAGCACAAACTGGCCTTTTCTCCTTTTGTCACACCTGGCAAGCCCTGGGAAGAGGCCCGCAGCTTCATCATGAATGAAGACTTCTACCAGTGGTTGGAGGAATCAGAGTACCTCGACCTCTACAACCGCCACCAGAAGGAGATCATTGACCGTGCTAAAGAGGACTTTCAGGAGTTGCTGTTGGAGTACTCTGAGCTATTTTATGAGCTTGAGGTGGATGCGAAGCCCAGTAAGGAAAAGATGGGGGCCATCCAGGAGGTTTTGGGGGAGGAACAGAGGTTTAAAGTTCTACAGAAGCTTCCAGCTGAAAGAGATGCTTTAGTGTTGAAGCATATCCACTTTGTCTACCACCCCACCAAGGAGACCTGCCCCAGCAGTCCCCAATGTGGAGACTTCAAGATCGAGCAGCTCCTGGCATCACGCTTCCCAACATGCTACCCCTTCTTTGATGTGAAGTCTCATTTTGGGGATATTAAAGCTGACCGAATAAACCTTGTGATATTGGGCAAAGATGGACTGGCTAGGGAGTTTGCCAATGAGATCAGGGCTCTCTGTACCAATGATGACCGATATGTGCTGGATGGGAAGATGTATGAACTGACCCTGCGCCCTATCGAGGGAAATGTTCGACTCCCTGTAAACTCCTTCCACACCCCCACCTTCACACCCCATGGTTGCCTGTGTTTGTACAACTCAAAAGAGTCCTTAACCTACATCATAGAAAGCATTGAGAGGTTGCGGGAGTCAACAATCGGTAGACGGGACAGCCATATAGCTCAGCTTTTAACATCTCTGCTCTTGGTTACTAAAAGAGGTGTTGGAACGTATGCAGATATCGGTGGAGAAACTGCTTTAGGCCTAATAACACAGGGACAGCAGGTAGCAAGGAGACTGCAGTGTAGTTTCCTAGACCCCGCCTCTCCTGGTGTGGGCTATGGGCACAATGTAAATGAGAGTCAGATCAACCAAGTGTTGAGGGGTCTTCTAGACTCTAGACGAAGTTCATCTTTCAGTAGCAGCTCCCCACCTTTGCCCCCACTACCTCCAGGCCCCAAAGACTCCTCTCACCAGCCCAGCCCAGAGGCCGATATCCGCATCGTCATGTGCTTGATGTGTGGAGACCACTATGACGTGGAACAGCTCCTCTCTCCCTTTCTTCTGCCTCAGCACTGTAGGCCAACATCTAACAGTGGGACCTCTGTGATACTGGAGCAGGTGGTGGGTCCTCACAAACAGGTAATTGAGCTCTCCCTGCTCTCCTACCACGCCTCCTTCTCCCTGAGGAAGAGCAGATTGGTGCACGGATACATTGCTGTGTACTCGGCACGCCGCAAGGCCTCCCTGGAGACCCTGTGCGCCTTCCTGTGCGAGGTCCAGGACATCATCCCTGTTCAGCTGCTGGCCGTAGGGGAGAGCCAGGTGGAGCTCGCCGAGAGCGAGTCCGCGCGGGAGCAGCTGATCCAAGGAGAGGAGCTTGCTCAGGAGATCGAGGGCAGGTTCAACAGCGTGGTGTGTGGTTCCGGAGGGGTGGTGGGTGGCCTGCACAGGATTGAGATGTTTCAGTCCTTCCTAATGGAGGTGGTGGAGAAACGCAACATTGTGGAGGCCACTCACATGTACGATAACGTGGCTGATGCCTGCACCAACGAGACGGCCTACTCCCCTCGCTGTAGTTCTCCCAGCCCCGGCACCATGTGCCTGGACTCTGACGTGGATGACGTGGAGCCCTCCCCACCCTACTACGATGGCACCCTCTCGTCTCACGGCGGGGGCTTCACTCTGCCTGACCTGGACTCTAGCGATATCTCCCTCATCTCTGACATCGGCTCCTTTGAGAACAAACTCAACAGCAAGGTCTCTCCTCAGGTGAGGCCCAAGCCTACCGTGAGCTTCGACTTCCGGAAGGTGGGCCGCAACCCCTACAACTCTGACACCACAGGCCATCGCCGCTCCCTGCCCTCCGCTGTGACGTGGGTGCCAGGTGGAGATGGCGGTTACGATCCCTCGGACTATGCTGAACCTCTGGATGCGGTGTCCAAGCCCCGCCCGAGCAATGAGGAGATAATCTATTCCGTGCCTCACGACAGCACGCAGGGCAAGATCATCACCATCCGCAACGCCAACCGGATGCACTCGAATGGCAACGGGTCGGACAGCGAGGCGGACAGCAGCTCCCTGGAGCGCCGCAGGAAGTTCTCTGCTGCCGGGGTAAAACCACGGTTGTACCGCGACCGCTCCAAGCGCCTGGGCAAGTTCAGCAGCTTTCGCACCAGCTTTATCGGCAGCGACGATGAGTTGGGGGCATTGCCAAAAACCAAGGATGATGAGTACGGAAGCCTGAAAGGAGACATCATCAACGAGGAGGGAGAGGACCCGAAAAAGAGGAACATTTTAAAGAGCCTACGGCGAACTGCCAAGGTAGGCTTGGATATAGTTAGTGAGTGAGCTCCATTCATTTCTGGGTTGATTGTTCTTCTAGTTGAAAAGCTTTGATGTGATAAATGTGGTTCATTAATGAAATCCTGATCTCTATACTGTTTTATGGAAATGTATTTATTATGTTTTACTTCATAATATTCCTCAATACAACCCCGTATACAAAGACTAATGTAGGTTGCCAATTTACTGGTGGCATTTAATGAACGTAATGTTGAGAAAATGAACAAAAGTTAGATGTCAAAATGTTTGTGTTTCTTTGCAGAAAACCCGAACAAAGCCACGTCCTTCTATTCCCAAGCCCCTGGAAAGCAGCTACTTTGGGGTGCCCCTGATCAATGTGGTGTCCCTAGACAGACCTATTCCACTCTTTATTGATAAGTGTGTCCGCTTTATTGAGACCACAGGTAGGTTACTATTTATTGTTCTTCTCATGAATGTTATGTATGTTAATGAGGCTATATGACTTTATTGGCTTTGTAATACAGACAGAACTACGACAGAAGAGTATAGTAATAGTATATGGCCTTTATAGCTTGTTCTCCATAAAAAAATGTTAAGAACCTATTTGCTGGTTCTTTTTGATGCTCACTTTAATTCAATTTAAATTATAATCCAGTGTGCTGGGATGAGTAGTAATATGCTATAAGAAATCTAGTAATGCGCTTGAGGTACACTTTTAGAGGATCTAATACTTAGATGTGCTTGTACTGTTACAAAAGTCCTTTCTGAAGGCTGTAACTTTTTACTCTGTTATAATTTACATTGTAAAATGTTTCAGTTATGTACAGTAGTTGTTTGTGCTATTAGGATGTATCACATTGAATATTTTGGCTGAGTCTTACTTGTCTGCTAACAGTCTGCTGTCCCTGCACTGTGAACCATGGCACATTAAAGCATCTGTGTCTGGTATGTAAGGGATCAGAAGGATTGGATGCACTTTAAGTAGAGCAGACACCATTCTTTTTTTAATGTGTTTATGGAACTATATTGCTTTTCCTGTAGGATACTAAGTCGTAGAAACGTTTGCTGTTACTACCATTAGTAATTCAGAATGCTGCATTTGGAAAGTATGTACTAAAGTCCATTTTATGATTCACCCATTTGGGGATCGGTATTCTGTAGACTTAACTAGGAGGGCAGCAACAAAAGCGAGTGACAGCAGGGAAGTTAACGCGGGGGGCTGGAC
This sequence comes from Novumbra hubbsi, assembly GCA_016801125.1. Taxonomy (NCBI): domain Eukaryota; kingdom Metazoa; phylum Chordata; class Actinopteri; order Esociformes; family Umbridae; genus Novumbra; species Novumbra hubbsi. Next base: position 9,075 of record JACXGK010005338.1, on the reverse strand, counting down.
ACTATGAACTAAAATGTTACATTTCATTATCGATGGAAACAATAAATAGTGTAATCATTTACCTAATGTACATATTGACATATATGCGTTGTGGTCTGTGCAGTTTAATAATCTTTATTATTAATAAGCAATATGTTAGAAATCTGGGAATTATTGACACATGTTTGGTATTAATTGTATTTCTTTTTGTCAACGTGACCGGTACCAACTTGTGTTCCTCTTTCCTAGAATACTACTGTACTTCCCCCCAAATGATGTTAGTAGTCTAATTTGTGCAAATTTTAAAGTGTAATCATTGCACAAGAATACAAATGACTAAACTTAAGTTGTTACTAGTACTTCAAAGTATTTCTTTTTCTCTGACTTGAGTAGGTTCTTTAAAGAAGTACCTTTTATTTGGGTAAATTACCATCTAAGTTATCATACTTTAAGGTTTAGTTTAGATTTTTGATTTGACTTCTGGTCACCTCTGGCAATATGTTTTGAACATCTAATTGTCATAAAATCACAGGATCAAATCACAGTAAATTTTGAATTGTAATTTGTTTCTAGGTAAATGTATGTTTCTAAAGTAAGAACCAATAATGCGTTTCCTAAACGCAAGTGCTTAGTGTCTGTCATTCTTGATGTTAATGCAGTGTAAATGTTTTCTTTTTTCCTAAACTACATTTGAAATCCATACACCATATTACTATTTCCAACTAACGATAATACAGCAAAAGTACAGTTCAACAGCTGTTCTGCAGCACGGTCTGACAGGAAATGGATGATAAGATTATGCTAATGGAGCTAAGCTAATGAAGCGTGTTTTCCGTCTCTGTCTCTCTGCAGGTCTCAACACAGAGGGGCTGTACAGGGTCAGTGGGAACAAGTGTGAGATGGAGAGCATGCAGAGACAGTTTGACCAGGGTGTGTTACTATACTTAGAGCATGCAGAGAAAGTTTGACCAGGGTGTGTTACTATACTTAGAGCATGCAGAGAAAGTTTGACCAGGGTGTGTTACTATACTTAAAGCATGCAGAGACAGTTTGACCAGGGTGTGTTACTATACTTAGAGCATGCAGAGGTAGTTTGACCAGGGTGTGTTACTATACTTAGAGCATGCAGAGGCAGCTTGACCATGGTGTGTATTAACACACCATGGTCAAGCTGCCTCTGCATGCTCTAAGTTTGACCAGGGTGTGTTACCTCTGCATGCACAGGCTCTGCATGCACAGGCAGTTTGCACAGGCAGTTTCATGCACAGGCAGTTTGACCAGGGTGTATTACTATACTTAGTCCTGTCTGTCTTCTGTAATCCAATGTATCAGATCTCCTGAGGGTTTCGCTGTAATACTCACCACTGCCTGGACTAAAAATCATTAGCTTTGTGGCTTTTCAATATACAGAATTGACACTTGATCTACAGACCAAATAATGATGTCAACAAAATCAATTTAGAAAAGTGCTGAAGCTGCCTTTGACACCCTGTCCTGTTCATCTATTCCTTACCTCCCTCTTTATGCTCCTTGTTTGGTCCCTTGATCTCTCTGCACATCTCCTCTTTCTACCCATCTCTTTCCTTTCCCCTCCATTTAGACCATGGGCTAGACCTGGTGGAGAAGGACTTCGCCATTAACACAGTGGCTGGGGCACTGAAGGCCTTCTTCTCCGAGTTGCCGGAGCCTCTAGTGCCCTGCCACCTGCAGGTGGAGCTGCTCGAGGCTTTCAGTAAGACATGGAGAGCTGGCTGTGGGGTTCTGGGCGGGTCCTGGGGAATCTGGGCGGGTCCTGGGGAATCTGGGCGGGTCCTGGGGAATCTGGGCGGGTATTGGGTTTCTCTAGTGGTGGGGTGTGTTCAGGGATGAATGCTGATTCTGAAACAGGATCAGGTGCCAGGCTCAGGGTTCTGGATGTCAGTGTGTATATTGCTGGGTTTTTGTTTTGGATACATGCACATACTATTCTGTAACTGGAACATGGACGAACCTCTGTAAGTGCTGCACATGGACTTCCTTAATGGAGGTATAGTGTTGATAAGCGTGTCATCCCTTCCATCTGTGTACACAGAGATCAATGACAGGGAACAGAGGCTGTACACCATGAAGGACGTGCTGCGGAAGTTCCCCAGGGAGAACTATGATGTCTTCAGATTTGTCATGAGCCACTTACACAAGTAAGTGTGGATCCGCTCTTGAGATTTGCAGTGACCAGTAGCCCCTTTACCCGCGTTGCTGTTATCACACTAGTGGCGATGTTGTCGTGACACCCTGACTGATGTGCTGTTGTCTCAGGGTGGGCCAGCTGAGCAGACAGAACCTGATGACCAGTGAGAACCTGTCCATCTGCTTCTGGCCCACGCTGATGCGGCCCGACTTCACCACCATGGACGCCCTGACGGCCACGCGGACCTACCAGACAATCATCGAGACGTTCATCCACCAGTGTGCTTTCTTCTTCTACAACCAGCCCCTGCTGGACTCCCCGACTGGCCTGGCGGGTCTGCCCTCCTCCCCCACCACCACCCTGACCGGGGGCTCTGCCTACTCCTGCTACCGCTCCTCCCCTCCCCCCGGCGCTGCGCACTTCAGCCCCCTGCAGCAGTCGCCCCCCACCACCCCGCAGTCACCCCTGCAGTCCCTTCTACCCCCCCTCCACCCCCACCATGCCCCCCCCGAGCAAGAGACACTGTGAGAGGACCACGCGCTGCATCCCTGATCTGATGATGCTGGACCTTTATTCACACACACACACACACACACACATACACACACACACTGACACTACATTGTTAGGTCATTGATAATAACATGGGTAAATGCAAAGAAAAAACTATGAGACATTTGACATTTGTGACCAGCGTCTTGCTGCCTGGGCCAGACACACGTGTGCCAATGCAGAGCCCCATGTTGGCTGTTCCCCTCCATTAATGTAACCCCTGAAAACCTGTCCCCCCCAACCACTGTTACCCCTAACAAGATATGCCCACCCCTGTAACCACTGACAACCTGTCCCCCCCAACCTTGTAACCCCTGACAACCTGCCTCCTCACCCCTGTAACCCCTGACAACCTGTCCCACCCCAACTCTGTAACCCCTGACAACCTGTCCCACACCTGTAACCCCTGACAACCTGTTTCCGCCCCACCCATGTAACTCCTGACAACCTGACACCCCCCAACCCTGTAACCCCAGTCAACCTGTTCCCCCTCTCAATTCATGTAACCACTGACAACCTCTCCAACCATCCCTGTAACCCCTGACAACCTCTCCAACCACCCCTGACAAACCTGTTTCCCCCCACCCCTGTAACCACTGATAACCTGTTCCCCTGTAACCCCTGACCACCTATTCTCCCCACCCATATAACCTCTGGAAAGCTGGGACCTGACTGGGCCTCTTCCACTGAAAGGCCAGAAGCTTGAACAGAATGGGTTTCAATGTCCCAGTAAGCATCTCTGCAAACCAACAGTTTTTACTTTAGTGATACACTATGAAAAAGAAGGTTCAAGCCTCCATGTCAAGCTGAAAGATGTGGTTTGTACCCATCACCATGTTAACATTTCAGTAGAATAGTTTTTTGTGCATTTCTTTGTTGATGAAGGTAGCCACTGGATGTATGGACTTTGCCCCTCTCAGGGCTGTGGTCAGTATTGTACCACACAGCCATGTTGGGAGACTCACCGTCTGCCTGGAGGCCCCGTGCTATAACGTTTTGGTGAGGGAAGGGCAAGTCATTATGGGAGAGCAGGGGGACATCCATGGATGCACTTTAATGGTCAGAATGTTTTTGTTAACTTTTTCTTTTTTTTCTCAAAAGAGGGTTGTTGGCCAGAATGTGTGTTGAGTTCACAGCTCCAGCAGCCATACCCATGGTCCTAGTGAAGGCTTTGGCAGATCGATACGTTTACATCTAAACCCTTTGATTTTGTATACATGTACTTATCTGAAGCACTTTTGAATTCTAGTGTTAAGTTCCATGAAATGCAACCTTGATCAGCTGACTTGTAACTTGTTTTAATGGACTGGTGACAGTAGACATTTGTAGGCAGAAACTTGTAAAAATGTTTAGAGGATTCCGGTCTCAAATGATAACCCCAATGGAAAACCCAATCGTAATACTGGTTTCAGTTTACTTTTATCTCTGCTGTTTCAGAATTTCTTTTTTTCTGAGAATGCAGGTTTGAATAGCCTGACGTTACCATTCTGTTTTTGTGACTGCTGTTTCATTACTGGTTGGAATTAATATGAAGTCGGCTGGATGGGGGGGGGGGATGGGGGGTTTGCAGCAACTTGAGTTTTAACCAGGGTCAGTTATAAGATGTTTTAAGGTCCAGGAGAATGCTTAGAGCCACTCCGCCAGTTCTGGTTTGTGATTAAAGGTCGTCATGGGAATGACGGTAACATCAGGAAGCAGCGTAATGTAGGAAGGCTGAAGACTTACCATGTACACTGTTCCTCTGTGCTATCTGGTGGCCATGGAAACCACTGTCCTATTGCAAGACGATACGTTGCCCCATATGTTGCTGTGGGGTTTCAGCCAATTGAGCTCTTTGTACTCATCTAATATTAAGGACCTTACATTGAGCCAGGTTGCGCATCCAGACAACCCTTTCACTGCAACCAGCTCCAGTACAGTAATAAGAGTGTGGTGTATCTAACAGAGATGGAACACCTGAAGGGACTTGTGCTCAGGAATGTCAACGGCTGCTGTTACAGTTATTTGGCAAAAGGACCAATTAGTGGCAAAAAAGACTTGTCTCTCTCTACACCTAGTATGTTCTTTATTCATCTCTCAATTTAAGATGAAAGCGTTTCTCCATAAGAGTGCCACAGGCATGGGGACTGGCCAGGATGCCTCACCGTACTCCGTGTCCACCCGGCCCTGTTAGATGCTTTTCGTACTGTTGTATTGAAGGTCAGCTCTACTCATTACTTAAGATCACTCACTGCTACTTATCTTTGGGATTTTCCTCTCAGTCTGCGGAAGGCAGTCGTCTATGATCAGTAGACTAACGCTGACTCCTTGTCCAGTCCCGAAAAATATGACCACAGTGAACCGATAAGACGGGAGAATGTGACTTAGACCCAAAGGTTTGTGGTTGCTTCCCTTCATCACGTACCGCTTTTCACAGGCAGCCCAGTAAGCAGATCAGGGTTTGGTTGCCTGTGAAAACGCTGCCAACTTGGACAGATCTGTGAGCGCAACCTATACTAAAAAATAGTTGTTTATTTGTATGTTAGGGGGTCTAACACTTAGCCCTTTAGTCAATGGTAGAAAACATTTTTAGTGTGTATTTCAATGATTTGAAAGTACATTTTTACGATTTTGTGAATGGTTTAAGGCCACTTCAGTTTAGTGCATGATTTAAGAACACACCAGGGGAGAAGGTTCAGCCACTCTCATTTTTTTTTTTTAAACATGAAATTAGTGTGAGAACAAAACAATACAAAAGTAAAATAGCTTAAAACAAGTGAAAGATGAAGTACTGTGCATCAACAGCAAAGCGTGGAATTTGTCTGACTGAAAATGGTGTATGAAGATGAAGGCCTTATGTGATCTGTATCATAGTTAATAAATTAAATCTTGTAAAATTGTCCAGAGACTTCCTGTGATTCCCTTTGTGTGTGTGTGTGTGTGTCAACACACCACTGTCCTTCACCATGCAGCAACATGCATTTTTACTGCACAATTGATGTGATGATATAAAACTCTTTCTCTTCATGCCCAGGAGGCTCATTTCTCTCAACATGTGTGCACAAATGTGTTTAAATCCCTGGAGCATTTCTCCCCTGCCAAGATAGTCCATCCACCTGGCAGGTACATCATATCAATTGGTGTGATCATTACACGTGGGCCTTGTTTTGAGGGAGTGTGCAGTTGGCCTGCTGACCAGAGCTGTAGTCATAGAAGTTAGTACTAATTTCTCTACAATGAGTTACATAGAACTCAATTAAACAAAATGTTTCAGAATAACCATCCCAGTCCAGGACCTCCACATGTAGCTGTTTCGTCTGTAGATTGTCTGAGACCAGCCATCCCAAGAGCTGCTGAAACTGGGTTAGCACCACCGCAGAAATGTTTGCACAAACTATCAGAAACCATGTTGTGGAAGTCTCTTTGTGCATGTTGTCCTCACCAGTATCTTGACTTGACTGTAGTTTGGTGTCATTCAACTGTATCAAGCAGATGGCTGTCTACATGGTCATGTTGGATGAGTGGTTTGCTGATGTCAATGTTGTGAACAGTGCCCCCTGGTGGCTGTGTGTATAGACATGCATAAGCCATGAACAATGGCCACATAATCAATTACAATTTGAATGAACAGATACAGATACAAGACCTTATTCTAAGATCCATTGCCGTGTCATTCATCTTCCGCCATCACCTGCTGTTTCAAGTTAATGTCACATGGACCTGTACACAATTCCTAGAAGCTGAATATTTTTCTGATCTTCCATGGCCTGTGTACTCACCGGTATGTCTTTTATTGAACATGTTTGAGATGCTCTGGATCAACGTGTACAACAGCATGTTTCAGTTCTGCCTACAATCTTTATGTTAAAGATAGTTTTAGCCTGATCAGTTCCATTTGAAAAAGATTTGTAGCACAGCTTGAGGCAATAGTGGTCACACAATATATTTTCAGCCTTTGTACCACCTTCTCGTAAGGTGGTAACAAACGGGTTCCAAGTCATGTGAAATGATTAAGGACAAATTACTTTAAATTTACTGTTTTTAAATGTTAACTGAAACTGTTAACTGTAACTATTTTGAATTGTTGCATTTATGTTTTTGTTTAGTATATACTGTGAAAACACTATCATGAAATGCATCGTATCCTTTAAGTGTTTTTGTTTAGAGTGATCAGCACTTTTGTTTAAAGGGATCAGGTGAACACAGTGTCAGTTACTAAGCTGAGGTGACCAACTTTGCCCACACTCTTAATGTTTGGGTTAACTAATTAGGGTCTATTTACACACATTAAACATTTACGGTCTACTTATACAACCTGTCAGGCATGACTGCTGTAAGGAACTACTACTCTCATCAAGTTTCAGTGATTATTTCTGGAATCATCTGCCCCCAGGCGGCTGTGCAGGTACTGGACCTGTAGAGCTATAGCGACTGTAGAAACATTTTGACTAGATCTATGAATAACTTTGGTGACTAAGTTGTGATAAACTTGATTTAGTTGTGATGTTTCTATTGCAGGAGTTATTGAAACGAAAAAGTTCAGTCATACTTTGGAACTTCAGATTCAGAAAAAGTAAAGGGAATGCATTGTTCCCCAACCTCTCCTGATGCAGATTATATACTTTTTATAATAATGACATACCTATAAAAGGAGCTATTAAAACGACACATTTCTGTAACATTTTGAAAGTTCATACTTAGAAAAAGTAAAGGTTGTGCATTGTTTCCCAAGCTCCCCTGATCTACAATAAATACGTGTTTAAGGTGTGGTGTTTCTATTGCAGGAGTTATTGAAACGACAATGTTCAGCAATGTTTTGGAACTTCAGATTATGAAAAAGTAGAAGGGAGTGCATTGTTCCCCAAGCTCCCCTGATCAACAATATATTCTTGTTTTAGTTGTGGTGTTTCTATTGCTGGAACTATTAAAACAAAACAAGTGCTGTCAAATATAACGGGTGTGCAGTGTTTCCCACCTCATCACGATACAGAATATATACTTTTCATAGTCATTATATAGTTATCGTATGAGCTATTGAAGCTCGAAATGAATAAAAGAAGCCTGCATCTGTATAAAATTTGAACGCACCCACCATCAGCACCAGCCTTTAGATCGCTAGCATCTCGGTCTCTGCTCCGATACACATCGGTTAGTTCTCCGTGCCCGGGAATGTTATGCTCGGTAAATAAGGACTGTGCAACATCGTATACACCTTTGTAATTACAATGACACCAATATTGGATTGATTGAATTCTTAATTAAAGAGCTATTGAGGTTCAAATAGTCGAATGTCGGTCCAATGTCCAATCTAAAACTGACTTTTTACTCTGATGCCGCAGTCTGATACTGAAGACGAACAGCTGCATACACGCTTTGTCTCACGCGTGTATGCAATTTTTCTGAATCTTTTCTGAAAACAGATTTAGTCATTAGCCTATTAATCTCAGAATTAAGTCCTTACAAAAATGGACTATACTTAAAACATTTACAATTAACAACCGCATCTCCCTTCTGAATAGAACACGTTGAAATACTTCAGACTTCAGACCCAAACAAAAATGTTTCTGTGAAACACGCACAGTTTTGCCACTGTGTCCTGCTGAAACCTGAAGATTTTAAAATAACCAATCTTGTAGAACCTCATATTATCGGCATATACAAAAGCAATTTTGAAATGCATTTTATTGTACCGAGTAATCATTTGAACAAAGTATCAATGTTTATAATGATTATTAGTGACATCAAAATGTTAGCTAGCATATCATTTCTAGAATTTCTGAGTAAATATTAAAGTTTTCAGACAGTTGCTTGGCGACGTAGCTAAAAAATACAACCCCTTGTTATAGGCTACTGTATTGTAATGACCTGGCTACGCGGAAAGGATCAATTGTCCAGACAGGGGATGAAGGAGAACCAAAGGTTTATTCGTACCTAACACCGGCTACTGTCTGGCCGTAGCCCACGCCAAACAAAACACAACCAACACACTAACGTTAAACCTGCTAACATGAAAACCCTGGGCGAAAGAGAAAGAGCGCCAAACCCAACCTGGTCTCATCACCCCAATTATTCCCCTGGCCAACCCCCCACCAAGGCTCTCTGCCAATCACCAGGATGCACGGCCTCCGCACCTACCAGGCATCCTGGGGATTGGCAGACAGCTGTTTGTCAGACATACAGGTAACAGTTTAACCTAGAGCCCCCAGCTGCCTGTGCGGGTCGCTACACAGCCCCCCCACCACAAAGTCCCTCGTCCCCGAGGGAACAAACAAAGTCACTGAAGCGACCCGGAGGCCTCCTCTGCCTGTGTGGCCGTGATGGTCGCAGAGTGTCCAGAGGTGCAACAGGGGGCTCCACCCCTGGCCTGGGGCTGCTCCTCTGAGCACCAGGGGCTGCAG
>JACXGK010005337.1:15617-33668 GCA_016801125.1 Novumbra hubbsi | reverse complement strand
TCCTAACTACTAAAATACCACTAAAACCCTTACCCTAATCCTAACTACTAAAATACCACTAAAACCCTTACCCTAATCCTAACTACTAAAATACCACTAAAACCCTTACCCTATACCTAACTACTAAAATACCACTAAAACCCTTACCCTAATCCTAACTACTAAAATACCACTAAAACCCTTACCCTAATCCTAACTACTAAAATACCACTAAAACCCTTAACCTAATCCTAACTACTAAAACACCCCTAAAACCCAACTGCTAATCCTAACTACTAAATTACCACTAAAACCCTTACCCTAATCCTAACTACTAAAATACCACTAAAACCCTTAACCTAATCCTAACTACTAAAACACCACTAAAACCCAACTCCTAATCCTAACTACTAAAATACCACTAAAACCCTTACCCTAACTACTAAAATACCACTAAAACCCTTACCCTAATCCTAACTACTAAAATACCACTAAAACCCTTAACCTAATCCTAACTACTAAAACACCACTGAAACCCAACTCCTAATCCTAACTACTAAAATACCACTAAAACCCTTACCCTAATCCAAACTACTAAAATACCACTAAAACCCTTACCCTAATCCTAACTACTAAAACACCACTAAAACCCAACTCCTAATCCTAACTACTAAAATACCCCTAAAACCCTTAACCTAATCCTAACTACTAAAACACTACTAAAACCCAACTCCTAATCCTAACTACTAAAATAGCACTAAAACCCTTAACCTAATCCTAACTACTAAAACACCACTAAAACCCTACTCCTAATCCTAACTACTGAAATACCACTAAAACCCAAAACCTGATCCTAAATACTAAAACACCACTAAAACCATAATTCTAATGCTAATGACTAAAGCCCCTTTAGAACTCTAACCCTAAACCTAAATACTAAAACAACACTAGATCCCTTTCCCTAACCCTTCCTACTAAAACACCACTAGAACCCTAACCCTAATCCTAACTACTATAGCCCCAATTGAACCCTAAACTTAACTACTAAAGCCCCACTAGAACCCTAACCCTAATCCTAACTACTAAAACATCACTAGAACCCTAGTGTGGATACCGGGTACCTCTGTCTTGTTGCGTCCTGGACTGGCACTTCTCCATGGAGACTGCGACAGTCGATGGAGTTGTTATAACCTCCTCTGCCTTGAGTCATGCATGACAGGGAATCATACGTAGAGAGCCTCCTGGATCGTGTGTACGTGTGAGTACGTGTGTGTGTGTGTCCGGGCGTATGTCTGTATTCAGGTGTGTGAACATGTGACTATGCTAATCGGGCTACTCTCTTGGGCACTTCCCCAACACTGGGATGAAGTGTTCACATTTAGTGCATTTTGAAAGTAATTTCATTATTTCCATCAAGAGAAAATGTATAACCTCCATCTCCAGACGCTCCACAGGTCAAACATGGACTTTGACTTCAATTAAACCCTAGTTTTACAAGATGGCAAAAGGTTGTTGGAAAGAATTCACCTTCTCCCCGACTGTTGTGCATATAGCCTGTGGTACAACACACCCTGTCTGTCTGTCTGCCTGCCTGTCTGTGTGTCTGCCTGTCTGTGTGTCTGCCTGTCTGTGTGTACACGTGTGTGTGGGAGTGTGTATATGCTTCTACAAGCCCATTGCCCTCCACCTGCCAACACTGATATCTCACAACAAAACACATAGTCCTGTCCATTTCTGTGTGTGTGTGTGTGTGTGATAATAACCCTGAAATAAAAGAACTGTCTATCAGCTCTCAGACTCTCTTTCATCAAGGTGAAAAGAGAATATACAGGTCTGAATCCTAAATGTCTCTACTCCCTATGGACTTTAATACAATAGTGTACAAAATAAAGAGTCTGCATTGGGACACAACCATTACAGTAATGATTCTTCAACCAAGATCAATGGGCAGTGAAGGTAAGACAGAATGAGAGTGAGATATAGTGACAGCGACATAGAGACAGTACATAGAGACAGTGACATAGAGAAAGTACATAGAGACAGTGACATAGAGAGGGGCAGAGATATAGAGGCAGTGACATAGAAAAAGACAGTACATAGAGAGAATGACATAGAGAGAGACAATGACATAGAGAGAGACCATTACAATGAAAAAGAGAGAGACAGAGACATAGATATACAGTGACAAAGAGACAGTGACATAGAGAGAGACATTGACAAAGTAAGATACAGTGACAGAGAGAGACAGTGACATAGAGAGAGACAGTGACATAGAGAGAGACAGTGACATAGAGACAGTGACATAGAGACAGTGACATAGAGACAGTGACATAGAGACAGTGACATAGAGACAGTGACATAGAGACAGTGACATAGAGACAGTGACATATTGAATGTTTATGCCACACAGACCGCTTAGCTGTTCTACTGGAAAACACCTGCCCTCTGCAGGGTAACATATCTAAGGTCATCGTCAAATCAACAAAGATGACACAGCTGTCAAAACAAATTAGTTACACTAAGACAGTAGACACATGCACACACACACACACAAGCCCATTTTAAATGCTTTGTTTGATGTCAAATTTACTTTCAATAGGATTCCAACATTACAAACTTTTTGAGTATTGACACTCAAGCATACAAATAGCACTTTCCTCTCCCTACATCAAGGCTACCCATCATGGCTGGCACGGTGGGATTACCCACTCACCCTTTAGTAGCCCTGCACCAGCCAGCCTGGGTACATAGCCTGGACTCCAGCCTGTGTACATAGCCTGGACTCTAGCCTGTGTACATAACCTGGACTCCAGCCTGTGTACATAGGTTGCTGCTATAAGTAGATTCTGGTCACTTTTTGGAGTTGAATCTGGTCACTGACTAGAGTAGATCCTGGTCACTGATTGAAGTTGGAGAACCAACACTGACTGGAGGTTTTTTGTTTGTTACACCTTGATCTGGAAACCATAGAAACAGTTGTGTTAAAATGCCAGTAAGGATCCTGGAACCCGTAAGGATACTTGAACCAGTAAGGGTCTTGGAACCAGTACGGATACTAAAACCAGTAAGGATCTTGGAACCAGTAAGGATACTAGAACCAGTAAGGATCCTGGAACCATTAAGGATACTAGAACCAGTACGGATACTAGAACCAGTAAGGATCTTGGAACCAATAAGTATACTAGAACCAGTATGGATCCTGGAACCAGTACGGATACTAGAACCAGTAAGGATCTTGGAACCAATAAGTATACTAGAACCAGTAAGGATGCTGGAACCATTAGGGATACTAGAACCATTAGAGATACTAGAACCAGTAAGGATCCTGGAACCATTAGGGATACTAGAACCAGTAAGGACCCTGGAACCATTAGGGATACTAGAACCAGTAAGGACCCTGGAACCATTAAGGATACTAGAACCAGTAAGGATCCTGGAACCATTAGGGATACTAGAACCAGTAAGGACCCTGTAACCATTAGGGATACTAGAACCAGTAAGGACCCTGGAACCATTAAGGATACTAGAACCAGTACGGATCCTGGAACCATTAGGGATACTAGAACCAGTAAGGACCCTGGAACCATTAAGGATACTAGAACCATTAGGGATACTAGAACCAGCCTCCAGGCACCAAACCTAATGTGCCCTCAAAGTTGTTTGTTCACTTGTTTTGTCTCTTTTAACATCCAATCAACAGTAAGTGAATGGTTCACTGTCTGACTGGATTATGTAGCAATAGATGGTCACCTGACTTAATTTACGTGTAGATGTATGATGAGTTTATGAAGTATGTACCGTCACATTTAGGATTTACTGAATAACTGGCAAATCTTCTCTCTAACAAGGTTCATCAAGCAGAATTAATGTAATCTTGGCATTGCTTGTTCTACCACCCAATGTCAAATCATTTTCTTTGGTTGCAAATTAATGTTGACACTTTTTCCTAAGAACATATCTGTCACAGTAAAGAAGAGAGCAAACCTGCTAAAACTAATTCTGGGAATTATTTCATGCACGACATAGGAACATGTTACTGCAACTAAACAAAGGGGCCTTGTACTAATCTAAACAGATATTAAGCACATCTTCAAGCCTGGTTAAATTAATAATAAGTGTGGATGATAAATTAAACAAGCCACTGCAAACCTACGGTTGTACATCTGCACCGTGCTGCAGAACAGAAAGAAAACTGTTTATGGATGTCTACATGTTTATGGATGTCTACATGTTTATGGATGTCTACATGTTTAGGGATGTCTACATGTTTAGGGAATTCTACATGTTCATGGATGTCTACATGTTAAGGGATGTCTACGTGTTAAGGGATGTCTACATGTTAAGGGATGTCTACATGTTTAGGGATTTCTACATGTTTATGGATGTCTACATGTTTAGGGATGTCTACGTGTTAAGGGATGTCTACGTGTTAAGGGATGTCTACATGTTAAGGGATGTCTACATGTTAAGGGATGTCTACATGTTAAGGGATGTCTACGTGTTAAGGGATGTCTACATGTTAAGGGATGTCTACATGTCTTGGAAATGTTTATAAATCCTACCCCTGATTTGTGCCTTTGAAGAGCCAGATTTGATTTAGTTTAAGAAATGCACTAAACAACTGTGGGATCTACTAGAAACAGGTACATGTTGATTTCAAATTGTAACACAGAAGTAACACAATAGTCTAGACAGAACTAGTCTACGGTTGACATGATTATGATTTATCTAGAGGCGTTTCCAGTGTTTTTCTTCTGCTGTTTGCACAACATCTTTAGAAGACTCCTGTAAAGAATATTGCCCAACAAAAGTGTATTTCCACTGACTGTCATTCATTACTGAGAGTCTTTAGTCAGCTTTTGAAAAGCTTTTGAAAAGCCCAACTATTCACAACATAACAATTCATCAATGATTGATACGCCTTTTCATTCAACATATACTTTAGTCAGTTCCTCACCACTGTCTGTTAAAACAATGACAAGCTACAAGCTTTTACAACTTTTGTTTAGCTAAGGATGTGACCTGCATTGATATAGTGGAATGCAAAGCTAGCATGACGCAGAGTATACTGTTCAGATAATCTCGTAGAAAAAAAATTAACTATGACTTACACTTGATTTATGCTTACAGTTTGTTTTATAAAAGCCCTATTTTACCAGGATGGAGGGATTTGATGTAGGGAGTTGCAGTCATCCACTCTGTTGAAACATTGTGTACAACCGTTTGCCAAAAAGTTGGGACGCTGTGTGAATTGTAAAGAAAAACAGAAGGCAATGAGGTTAAACCATAAATTCAACAGGAACTAGTATAAAGACAACACCTGTTGAAACAGAAAAATGTTGCTGTTTCTTAAAAATCATATGCCTGCTTTGAATTGGATGCCATGTGGTTAAACAAAGATGGGACATGGGCAAGAAAAGACTTGAGTAATGCAGGGGGAAAACATCTCACAACTGATTAAACAATTGGCAACAGGTCAGTGACATGATTGGGTACAAAAATAACATTCCAGAGGGGATGAGTCTTTCAGAAGTAAAGATGTGGAGGGTTTCACCTCTCTGTGAAAGACTGCGCAGGCAAATAGTGCAACAATTTAGGAATAAATTAGTGATGATGTGAGGAGGTTTTAGACAATTCAGTGACAATTCCATTGAATACTGAGAGGACTGCTTGAAGAATGACATCCTCTTCAAATGTAAATGGCGCATTGCTTTCCTTTTTTGACTGTGTTTTTTTGTGTTAATAATGTATGTCAATTTCTCCTTACAATGACAAGCAATGTCCGTGTTGAATGAGATGTCCGTGTTGAATGAGATGTCCGTGTTGAATCAGATGTCCGTGTTGTATTCAAACAAAACCGCTACGACAGCTCTCCACAGATCAAATCACTGGGCAAAGCTGGAAAGTAAAGTGTCGTCTGCAGTTAAACAGGATGTCATACTTCAAGCTGTCCTCAGTATGCAGTTGAAATGTTACTGTCTAAATCCTCCTCACATCTCGCACCTGTTAACACATTGAGACGTGTTATATAAACAAGATGTTAATTTGTTGTATGTGGGTCACACTATGAAACACCCGCCCAACCATCAAGACGGGTATGCATCCATAATGTTGCACCTGCGGCCGGTGACTCATAACCGTTACCCAGGCTACAGTAATCCACCGCGTTGACCGCTCGTGTTGACCTGCCTTCAACCAATCACCAAAAACATACAACACGCTTTCCTCGATCTCCATCGGGCTAGTAGGTGTTGAGAAGCGAGGTCAGGGAAAGTGGGGATTTGCCTGAGTTGGATTTGTGGACCGATTGGAATGTTTTTTTTATGTGCCGCCGAAGTGGTGGGTACAGTTGGTGTTCCGTTTAAGAGCAGTTGGTTTTACCGGAGGATTAGTAGATCCAGAGTCTCAGGGAGAAAGGAAACGTTAGTGTTGTTAAAATGAAGAGAAAGTACAGGGTTCACATTTTAACTTGTTTATAATTACTGCTATTTACCATGGAGGAGGTTACTGTCCAAGTCTGCTAGTACTGTCTGTTGGTGTTAGGGGTAAGATCGTCTAATCCATGAAGGAGGTTACTGTCCAAGTCTACTAGTACTGTCTGTTGGTGTTAGGGGTAAAATCGTCTAATCCATAGAGTAGGTTACTGTCCAAGTCTATTAGTACTGTCTGTTGGTGTTAGGGGTAAAATCGTCTAATCCATGGATGAGGTTACTGTTCAAGTCTGCTAGTACTGTCTAATGTGTTGGTGTTAGGGGTAAAATCGTCTAATCCATGGAGGAGGTTACTGTCCAAGTCTACTAGTACTGTCTAATGTGTTGGTGTTAGGGTTAAGATCGTCTAATCCATGGAGGAGGTTACTGTCCAAGTCTACTAGTACTGTCTGTTGGAGTTAAGGGTAAGATCGTCTAATCCTAACAAATGGGTTAGTGTTAGAGGTTAGATGAATTAGTCCTTTCTAATGGGTTAGTGTTAGGAGTTAGATCATCTAGTCCTCTCTAATGGGTTATGGGTTAGGGTCTTATCACAGGGGTTAGGGTCTTTTCACAGGGGATAGGGTCTTTTCACAGGGGATATGTTTTTTTCACAGGGGATAGGGTCTTTTTACAGGGGATATGTTTTTTTCACAGGGGATAGGGTTTTTTCACAGGGGATATGTTTTTTTCACAGGGTATAGGGTCTTTTCACAGGGGATATGTTTTTTTCACAGGGGATAGGGTCTTTTCACAGAGGATATGTTTTTTTCACAGGGGATAGGGTCTTTTCACAGGGGATATGTTTTTTTCATAGGGGATAGGGTCTTTTCACAGGGGATATGTTTTTTTCACAGGGGATATGGTCTTTTCACAGGGGATACAGTCTGTTCACAAGGGTTAAGGTCTTTTCAACATCCATAATATACGACCCTATTGTACACAGGAATCGACGTAGGTTCTGATCCAGTCATTTCTCATCTGCACTATTCCAACACACTGTGGGCTGGGCTCCCTGCTTGTGTCATCAAGCTGCCACTTGCCCCGGAACGCTGCAGCCCGTCTTCCCACATGTACCCATGTCATCTTTTTTTACTCTCCGTAGAAGCTGGAATCGCTTATAACATCATGGTGTTTGCCTCCTTACCTGCAGGCTTGTGCACTGACCCCTCCCATCGCCCCTCCCATCGCCCCTCCCATCGCCCCTCCCATCGCCCCTCCCATCGCCCCTCCCAACAAAACAAGTACATCTAGAAACTTCTTTCCTTTTAATTTTTTTTCTCTGAATATTCTGCCAAGAGAATAGATGCGGTTCCAGTCTAATCTTTGTCTGTCTGTTTCACTTGGGGTTTTCACTTGACAGCATTATTTCACTCACCCGTGACACCCAACACACGCACACACATACAAACATAAACAGTAAGTAGTAAATACATTAATTACACATTTGTATCTTTATGGGCTTATGACTGAATGGTCCGACACACACACTTTGCATGCAAAGACACACACAAATACACACACACACCTGCATGCACAGCCACGCATAAATAAACACACACTCCTAAATGCAAAGACACGCACTAATACACACACACTCCTGCATGCAAAGACACACACTAATACACACACACTCCTGCATGCAAAGGCACACACTAATACACACATACTCCTGCATGCAAAAATACACACTAATACACACTCCTGCATGCAAAGACACACACTAATACACACACACTCCTGCATGCAAAGACACGCACTAATACACACACACTCCTGCATGCAAAGACACACACAAATACACACACACTCCAGCATGCAAAGACATACCCTAATACACACACACACTCCTGCATGCAAAAACACGCATTAATACACACACACTCCTGCATGCAAAGACACACACAAACGGAAATGTACAGCAAAACACAGGTCTCACGATGATTGATGATTAATACGTTTGGTTGGCTGCATGGAAATGAATGACTTCAAAAGCAACCAGATATGTAAATAGCATGACTTTGTGTGTTCTTTCCCAGTGTGTCACTCAGACAAACGGAGGCACAAATTACTGCTTTATCCGGCTTGGTTTACGTCAGTAAAAGGTTGATTAAGACCATACATTGGATGGTAATGTATCAATGCAAATTGTTTATTGTATGTATTGAATTGGCACTGGGTTGTGACAGAACACATAGGAGTAGTAAAACCCACGGAAAACATACCCTAACACAACAGAACCCTGCAAAAGAACACAGCAACCAAACAAAACCTTCAACAGAAAAAAGACAAAAATTAACAACCAAGACACAGCCATACAACACATGACAACAATTTGACTGAAAGACCATACAAAACAGCAACATAACATACAAATAAAACAGAAAACAGAACTCAACAGAAACGAACAAAGCAACAGAACACAACACAGCACAGCAACAGAAAACAAAAGGACTCAACAGACCACAGTGAGAGACCACAGTAACAGAACACAAAAGAACACAACTGATAACAGATAACAAAAGAACAGAAAACAAATGGACACAACAGACCACAGTAACCGAACAAAAAAGAACACAATAGAAAAAAAGCACACAATAGAACACAGTTACAGAACACAGTAACAGAACACGAAAGAATGCAACAGTACACAGTAACAGAACACAGTAACAGAACATTAAGGATACAACAGAACACAGTAACAGAACACAGTAACAGAACATTAAGGATACAACAGAACACAGCAACAGAACATTAGGGATACAACAGAACCCAGTAACAGAACCCAGTAACAGAACCCAGTAACAGAACATTAAGGATACAACAGAACCCAGTAACAGAACCCAGTAACAGAACCCAGTAACAGAAAATTAAGGATACAACAGAACACAGTACAGAACACAAACTAACAGAACTCAACAGCAGAATGGAGCAACATAAACCACAGAACACTATCACAGTCCTCCACTGCAATACTGCCCCCTGATGGGAACACACAAAAATGCACACAAGCAAACACACACACTTGACAGTGTTACGTCTGAGAAGGCGCTGAAGGTCACGCGCTGTTGAAGGCATGGAGAGGTTGAGTGTGTGTTATAAATTCACAATGTTTATAGAAGTGACTGTTTTTTGACAGACTCGCACTGTAGGACACAAAAATGTAGGCACACACACACAGACACACACGGACACACAGACACACACAGAGACGCAGACACACACAGAGACACACACACAAGCACACACACACACGCAGTCACGGTTCATCGTATTGATTCCCAGCTGCAAATCTGCTGATATTTAATAAGCTGTGATGATGAGATTACAGAGAAGCCTGTAAATTAGAAAAATGGATTTGCCTCTCAAATAGTCATTACAAAAACCAACTGAACCGGCAATCTGATCAACTGGAAGGGACTGGTGGCTATGCATGTGGTTCTGAACACGATATACATGTGGTTCTGAACACGATATACATGGTTCTGAACACAATATACATGTAGTTCTGAACACGATATGCATGTGGTTCTGAACACGATATGCATGTGGTTCCGAACACGATATACATGTGGTTCTGAACACGATATACATGGTTCTGAACACGATATACATGGTTCTGAACACGATATACATGTAGTTCTGAACACGATATGCATGTGGTTCTGAACACGATATACATGTGGTTCTGAACACGATATACATGGTTCTGAACACGATATACATGGTTCTGAACACGATATACATGTAGTTCTGAACACGATATGCATTTGGTTCTGAACACGATATGCATGTGGTTCTGAACACGATATGCATGCGGTTCTGAACACGATATACATGCGGTTCTGAACACGATATACATGTGGTTCTGAACACGATATGCATGTGGTTCTGAACACGATATACATGTGGTTCTGAACACGATATACATGGTTCTGAACACGATATACATGTAGTTCTGAACACGATATGCATGTGGTTCTGAACACGATATGCATGTGGTTCTGAACATGATATACATGTGGTTCTGAACACGATATACATGTGGTTCTGAACACGATATGCATGTGGTTCTGAACACGATATGCATGTGGTTCTGAACACGATATGCATGTGGTTCTGAACACGATATACATGTAGTTCTGAACAAGATATACATGGTTCTGAACACGATATGCATGTGGTTCTGAACACGATATATATGTGGTTCTGAACACGATATACATGGGGTTCTGAACACGATATGCATGTGGTTCTGAACACGATATATATGTGGATTTGAACACGATATATGATACAGTAACATTCTACAGGCAATGGCCACGATGTGTGTGGGTGTGTAAGCAAAATAATTGACCCCATATCTGATATCCAGTCTGTTAACCCACAGCTCTGGCCTGCATCACAGTGCATCTACTACTGTTGAATACCTGTTCCTCTGGTACTATGACACACGTGTACCTTCCAGAACAATCTGCCCAGCAATCATTACTGTTCGTGATAGTTTCAAGTGTGACTTAAAGTTGCACTCCTGGATGTTTGGCCACTGGTTGTAAAATTGGCACTATCGAACAAGGTACTTTGAAACATGGAATTTGAATTATTTTTGTCATTATGCATAAATAAACCAAAATGGGTGTTTTTAAAAAATATATAATATTACTTCCCAACAACCCTCATCTAAAAACACGAGCAAAAAAAAAAACATGGCAATGAAAATAAATAAAATGTTGTGGTTCAGGCTGAGAACATTGAATTCTATCTACGACACGGTCTCATCGCAATAACACAGATAACAACATATTCAGGAGAGTTACACTCATTCTGCTTTTCTCCAAACAGGAAGCCATACTGAGCCCACTGAAAGAGTTGTTGGTGTGCCGGAAATCCACGCTGACAATGCCTCCCCACTCCCTGGGCAATGCTGGCCCATGGGGATTTCTAGGTATTTCCAGCAACTTAAGTATATGACTGAATATAGCAGTAATTTCGTTGCGGTAGGTTCTATTGTCTGACAGAAAAGTTAATTGCATTGAAACTCCCCAGGGCACAACCATGTTCATGTGTATAACCTCTGTGGACTCCACTTATCATAAAAGGGTGTGAATTTGTTTCTCGCTTTCAACACAACTGTTAAAAATGTGTTTCATCCCATGTAGCACCACTGAGAACAATCCATCTTTTTTCCAACTAGATGAGTATACAGCTCTGGAAAAAATCAATAGACCACTGCTTTTTCTTTCCTTTCCCAAGAGTGTGGAACAGAAGCACCGAACCACTGCAAACTGAACCCCACACTCAATAGTTTCCTTTTTATCTTTTTTGGAAAGGAAAGAACTGTAGATGACATCATACAACGTAACCTTACAAGGAACACCATGAAAACAAAATGTAAATCCTAGGACAATGATGGCTACTTGCAAGCTAGAGGATACTAGAATGCAAATATATCCTCCAGTCATTCAGGATCCTGGTGAAGTCAGAGAGAATGTGGGAAAACAGGGAGAAAACCGAGAGAAAACCGAGAGAAAACCGAGAGACATAGAAGGATGGAGGGAAGGGCAGGGCAGGGAAAGAAAGGAATGTGTTTGTGTTCTGTGTGCAGAAAATGGTGTGTGTGTGGATGTGTGTGAGTGTGTGTGTGTCTTGGTTGATCTGCCTTCTGACATGGACAGAATCAATGGAGTGTATCTAATGAAGAATAATGCAGACAGACAAAACCCCTCTCTCCATCTCAGCACCCCCACGCCAACAACACAATTTATCCTGCCCCTAGACCCTACAGGACCCAACAACACACATGATCCTGCCCCCAGACTCTACAGGACCCAACAACACACTTTATACTGCCCCCAGACTCTACAGGACCCAACAACACACTGTATACTGCCCCCAGACTCTACAGGACCCAACAACACACTGTATACTGCCCCCAGACTCTACAGGACCCAACAACACACTGTATACTGCCCCCAGACTCTACAGGACCTAACAACACACTGTATACTGCCCCCAGACTCTACAGGACCCAACAACACACTGTATACTGCCCCCAGACTCCACAGGACCCAAAAACATACTTTATACCAGTCTGAACACTTTATACGGCCCTGAGTCTCTAAATTAAATTATATTAAACATTGCCTTCCGTAGTGTCTGGATAGTGAGCATGTGTTTCAATACTGTTTAAAAACATTGTAATTACTATGAGGTAAAGAGATTTAAAGGTGATTGGATTATAGGTGATTTTATGGACCTGCAGTGTTAAAGAACCAAGAAGAACATGTGGAAAAACCTGATTGTGATGTGCAGCACACCAGCCTATTTTTTTTATATCATTAAGGGGTGTTGACTCTTGGACATATACTTTTTGGGAACTGAGTCTCTTTTGCTCATGAATGATGTAATTGCTGAGGGCAGCAGCAGAATAAATTCCAAAGTGTACCAGCTTGTCAGCCAAAGTTCAAGCAAATGACTTCAAGCTCATCGGACGACGCATCATGCAGCAAGACAGTGTCCCAAACACACTGCCAGACCAACGTGGAGTTTCTCTGAGCTAAAAGAGGGGAACGTCTGGACCGGCCAATCCCCAGATTTAAATCCCGTTGAACATCCTGCAGTGCTCCGCCTGGCAGAGCATCACCACGTTTGTTCACACCGTTTATGGTGTGAAGAAATGCATTTTAAGAGGGGATGTCTCTAAATGACTCGTGTTGTGGAGGATGGCAGAAGCGCCAATCGAAGGCAGGGCACCACCAACCGCTGTGGGCAGAGGATGAGGGCGGGATCTAAGTGTGTTGGTGTTTGTCTGGGGGGTTGTTGCTGATCCACATTTACGCATGGACGTGGGTACCACAAGTCCCGGGTAGAGATATAAAACCCTGAAGCACCGCTACCACAAGGGAAATTACATTTAAGACTCGGGATAGGATTCTGGCTTGGTGTTAGAAATGGGGTTATATTCAGGTTTATTTATTATGGTTAGGGTTAGGTAATAGGGGACGTTGATTTCTGTAGGTCTCAAGGACACCAGGATTGAAAAACAAGCGTGTGTGTGTGTCTGTGTCTATGAGTGTGTCAGTAATACAGTAATCTAACCCAGACATTTGCCACTTCACGTTAGTGTGATGTAGTCATCCAGAATGGGGTTGTATCCCAAATGGCAATCCAAACCCTGTCATGGGCCCTGGCCTAAAGAACTGCACTAAATGGGGAATAGGATCACATTTGCGACATTTCCCATGTGCCCGTCCTCTGTCCTCATTCTCCTCTTCCTCCTCTTGGGTATGTCTCCATACATACTGCTGAGCAGTACAGGAAACAGTCATGAAGGATCACACAGCTTGGTGAACCGTCTCACTGACATGCCATGTGAAGTAGACCCACACTCTGTGAGATGAATCGGATGAGTAAGATGACTAAACGTATTAGCTTCATGCTATGTATCAGCGACATGCTATGTTTTAGCGACATGCTATGTTTTAGCCACATGCTATGTATTAGCGACATGCTATGTATTAGCGACATGCTATGTTTTAGTGATATGATATGTATTAGTGACATGCTATGTATTAGTGACATGCTATTAGAGCATCCGACTAGCATGAACTGGCATGCTAGTTTAAATCCCTGTGCTACTTCATTCAATCAATCAATCAAATGTATTTATAAAGCCCTTTTTCAATCCTTTAGCCCACAGACACACACGTACCTTGTTCAGTGTTAGAGGAACACACCATGTCAACAAACAGTAGCAATGTTAGAGGAACACACCACGTCAACACACTATAGCAATGTTGGAGGAACACACATAGCGTGTGTGTGTGTGAGTGTCAAATGACAACTTAGTGCAAAGGAAATTAGGTGCCATTTAGATCATTTCCACTTCAAAGACATTCTATTTTTATGAATCCTCGCTTATAACCAATGGGAAGCGAAGACAAATTATTAAAATGGTTGCTGACAATGGTAGATAGTTGGAAATGTGAATTTCCAGCTCTGTTTTTAAAAGCAGTTGGGTTGTGGAATTTAATAGCTAGTGTAAAGAAGACGGATTTCTTTTAACATATCAATATTAAAAAAATTCATTCCCTTTCATCTCCCTGTTATTTTGACCAATGCTACACATTTCTTCAGGTTCATTCCATTCCACTTTATCCCATCCCATATCAGGGATTCCCAATCCAATATCATGGATTCCCAATCCCGTATCATGGATTCCCAATCCCGTATCAGGGATTCCCAATCCCGTATCACGGATTCCTAATCCCATATCAGAGAGAAAAGGAAGGGGTTCTCTCAGTCTTAATGTTTTTCTAGGATTTATCCAAACCTATTTTATTATCAAAGGGGAACAGTTTGAAGATTGGTTTGATTTTACCCTTAGAGGGTGCTTTTGGTTAGAGGGAGTATACCGTATAACAACAGAACATACAGTAAGAGGATTTGAATTAGACCATCATAAATGACTAGAATGCTAAATGCAAAAGCTGTATCTGGCCAGCACCCTGATCCAAGGCTAAATGTTTATTTTGGGTTAATGTTGAAGAGGGATAAGCAAAGGTGGGGAGGAAGTAGAGGATGAGAAGATGAAAAGGATGAAGGGTGATGGGGGTCGGTGTGTGGAGTCTGCCCAATATTAGAAGACTAGATTACATAACTAGTACCGCTCACATGTGTGACTGTGTGAGTGGAAGTGGGGAGAGAGGAGAAGGCAGGAGAGAGCAGAGAGAGAGAGGAGGGAGGGAGGAGGGAGAGAGAGATAAAATTGAGCGAGGGCGAAAGATGGAAGTGTAGGGAGAAATCAGAAGAACTAAAGGGGGGAGACACTAATTTACAGGAGGAGAACACAAGATCAGTAAAGGTTAAGAACTAAATGGAGGACACTGATTTACAAGGTTAAGAATGAGGTCAGCTTCTAAAAAGCACACTACTTCAGGCCAGGTCTCTGACCACTATGTAATACAGTAGCTCTGAGTTTCATTAGGATCAACACTTATGAAATCAATGTGCAGTGGAATGGATTAACCAGCAGGGGGCACCGTTGGCCTATTTTTTGGTCGACAGCGATTCTGCCCACTACACAGACATCATGCATCCCCATCTCACCATGACCAAAGAGGTCCTGTGGAACGACTGGTGACTGACAGGGAGTGTTTGTTTCCCCTCCAGCAACCCCTGTGTCCTAAATAGCATCATATTCCCTATGTAGCCCACAAACTATTGACCTAAGCTGAGCATGAAAAAGGGAGTGAAGAGCCCTTTGCGCTGCAGACGTGTCGCTCTGGTATGGGCCGTTTGGGTTCCAGTCAGTTCTGTAGGAGGTCATGATAGGCTGGAGTGGCATCCCAGTCCAGCCATTTAAACTTTCGGCCTCTCCAACTACAATATTTTTATAATGTTGTATCTACATACTGAAATAATAAAAACACATTTCACTAAGAAGCTGGTTCCCAGACATGAACGATATGTAAATGTGGAGTGTTGAAAATATGGACATGATGTTTATGCCAACTGGGAAGAGAATGTGAAGCATGAGAAAGGACCCTAACTCTAACCCTGAGCCTGAGTCTAACCTTAATCCTAACCCTAAGGAACCGTATGCCGGCCCCTAACCCTGACTCTAACTTTAAACCTAAACCTAAACCTATGCCAACTGGAAGGAGCATGTAAAGCGTGAGAAATGAGAGCTGCGTTAATGGCATTGTTTTTGGGTTATTTACTAATCTGTTCTACTTTGTCCTGTTTTATTCAATTCTGTTTTATTCTGTTGCAATTACTTTGATTCTGTTCTATTCCTTTATCGTCTGCTTCATTCTGTTATATTCTATACTCATCATCTTGCATTCTGTTTTATTCTGGAAGAAAATAAGTGCAATGGTTGTTTTGCTCTCTTTTCTATTCAGTGTAGTTCTATTCTGTTATGTTGGTTAAATGTGTGCTATCTTGTTCTGTTCACTATTCTCACGCCAGTCCATTGACAGTGTCCCTTTCAGAAGTCAATGCAGTGAATTAGCCGTTCATGAGTTCCTGCTGAGTTCAGACCGTCACCTCAGCCCCCTCGTCCCATGTTTGGAGGGCAGATGCTCATTGGTTCAACAGACTTCTGAACTTCATCAGAAATATGAAGACAAAAAGGACAATAGGATATTATGTGTGTTGGAAGATGAATAAGGTAAATAAAAAAAAACAAGGTAACCTCAAAATAACAAGAGAATATTTTGTTACACATCTAATTACAATAGATGTATTGCCTCAAACAGAGCGGTTATGAGTATGAGTTGGGGAAAAAACTATTAAAACATTTAAAAGATGCTTTTTACTGATTTGCCTACAGACATGATAACATAAACTCAAATTGACGTTTTAATGTTGGACATGTAATGTAAACAGCACTGAAAAAAAGTTTTCATCGCTATCTGTGTGGACAACTCCCTCCAGCCCTGAAGGAAATGCTGACTGACTGATAACATTGTATTAAGTTGTCAAATCATCTGTTGTATTTAAATTATACTACCGTGTTGTATCAAGGTGTCCACAACATCATGCTAATCATATCCTGTCTTACCAGTTCTCTGCCAGAGCAGGCTGACCTTCAGATAAATGTCACTCAGAACCACAGATTGAGCTAATAGCTTATTATACTACAGGTATCAATTACCAGTCATCCCAGACACAGCAGGATGGGTTCATTAGCTTTTGCAGAACAGCCATTGGTCTTGTGTACCTATTAATAAACTCAGTGGTTCGAATCCGGAATGCTGATTTGTTGGTGATATATATGTGAGTCCCCATGGGCATGACGTGACATAACATTTCACTGTTCTAATTGCATTTGCAACCGATGCAATGCACAGGGGGGTTTGTGGTGCATGGTCATTATACCACGGGAGTGCTGTGTTCAGGCGTGATGCATCTGGCCTAAGAGCAGCTATTAGCCATAGTTTAATGGCAGCATACAACACACCTCGGTCCTTATTGTTAAAATATACCTTTGCCAAGTCCCAGCAAATATAGGGAGGCTCAGATTCCCCATGCAGGTCCAGTCAACAGTAGTGATCTATGGAGGCATGAGGCTGCCTGTTTGGAGGCAATGGGTTGCAAAGTTCCTCTCAGGTCCTTTTGGAGGAACCGTTCTCCATTGACGAGCGTAAGTAATTGGCAACGCCCTCATCCTTGAGTCTGTCTTCCTCTGTCACCTGCCTGCTGAACCTCTCATTGAAACAGCCACATGATGGGGAATCCCCTGCTGTAAAAGGGTTGACAAGCTGTGGGTCAGAGGCCCGTTGATGACACAGAATGCCTGTATGACCAGACGGCTCACTGTCAGTGGACACGTCCATTTCAGACACCTTCTGTCATGTATTGTTCCCTAACCCCTCCCACCACAGACAAGCACACCCTGGTAAAAATGACCATCCTGACGGTCTTTGACAGCAGCAACACAATGAATCGGCTTGTCGCAGAAGAATTCAAAGTAATTGATCACACTGTCATCTGCGTTGCCACCAGAGCCCTCTTTAACGCCTTTCCTCTGTGAACTTTAAATTCTGGTTAACCTGGCCGGGCTACGTTGACAGGTAACAGCTTCTGGTTAACCTGG
>JACXGK010005337.1:0-15517 GCA_016801125.1 Novumbra hubbsi | reverse complement strand
GCTAATCTACGAGTTCCTCCCATGTGTCCATCCTACCTTACCTCGGCTTATCTCCAACCTAGTCCGTAGACTTACCTGGGCTTATCTCCAACCTAGTCCGTGGACTTACCTGGGCTTATCTCCAACCTAGTCCGTGGACTTACCTGGGCTTATCTCCAACCTAGTCCGTGGACCACCGCTAGTGCGTGGAGGAATGCCTGCCAGTCTGTGACATATCCCTGATAAAAAATTCCATTAATTGCACTGACACTTCCTTGATAGAACTAGAGTTTTGTGTGTCTATATTTTTGCAGTTGGCACATACTTTCAATTTCACCTAAAACTTTCAAAGGAACGACTCTCAAGGACGCAGTTATTTGGTTTTCCTCTATGATGCTCACAAGCTTTCAACCGTGATTTTACCTACTTCATGTGTGTTTCATTTAGGAGCGTCTGTTTTGAATCTTACCTGAACAGGGATGTCTCTTATCCATTGCCAATCAACATTTGTTAATACTTTCTCTTTGGTGATTGAAGTTGGGTATCTGTATAATTACTTTGTGACACCTGATGATGTCAGAAGGGCTTTATCAAATACACTATGGGTGTAGCCCAAAAGCCAAATACACTGTTTTTATATAATCACATTATTATTCCAATAGCCCAAAAAGTGTCCTAAAATAAAAAATAAACATACCATGCGTGATAGAACATGTTATCACTATGTTAACATAATTGAATGTGTTAGCGTAGTATATATTAGAGATTATAAAAGAAAAGGTGTTTTTAATAATAATAAAAAATTACGGACAATGTTTTTCTTCAAGCAAGCCATCGCCAGTGGAATAAGGCCATGCTTTGCCAGTCTCTGACCCCCAAACGTGTGAGAAATGCTGCCCAGACCTGCTGATAAGCCTTAGTCTGCTAATTTAATAAAAACCTGCACTCCTGGAACTATATCACTCTGCTCTCTCCCGAAGCCTTAACTTCCTT
This sequence comes from Novumbra hubbsi, assembly GCA_016801125.1. NCBI lineage: Eukaryota > Metazoa > Chordata > Actinopteri > Esociformes > Umbridae > Novumbra > Novumbra hubbsi. The sequence goes on along the minus strand of JACXGK010005337.1, from coordinate 14,545 downwards.
TGGCCATAATTCATTTTAGTTAATCTGGTGCCAATTACTGGAATTAATTGCAAAAGACCTTTAAACTTTAGACTTTCATCACACCCTGTTCATTCAACAAACTTAATAAGTTGCTGTTTGATCAATGTACCTGCTGAATGCAATACACCTATCTATGTTTTGCAACATTTAGTGTACTTTTAATGTTTACTTGTTGAGGAAATATTAATTCCCCTTATTACAAATAATATTTTTACTTGTATTTAGTTTTTACATTATTTATTTGTTGTCTTGGATATATCAGCATTACATTAGTTGGGCTATTACCTGGTTAATAAATGGCTAAATACAAAATCTATTAAATTGTGTCACCATACAGGTTCTATTAGGAACCTTTTAAAACGATGTTTTAAATGTTCCCTAAGGTTCTACTCTGTAGTTAACTTTAGTGTCTCTGATATTTCAGATGTTGTCTAGTGCATTAGAGTGACTGATTGACTTCAGGCGACCTAACATTAGTTATTATATTTTATAATACCGCGATTTCGATTAAATAGATAAACCACTTCCCATGTCATAATCACTTCAATTATCAGAACGACATTATGTTATTTTGTGCATTTGACAATAAAAATACTTTCAGAATGTCATTTGGTTTCCTCTAATTCCACTGCCGTTTTAAACATGTATTAGCTAAATGTATTAGCTAGCTCTGGTCCAGAGTTTCCTCCGGCTGTACTCCTCTGTCAGAAAGACCACCTGGACTGGAAAGCAGTCTACAGACAGGTGTCCACTTTGGGGTCATTGTGTTATAATGACATATTTACACAATTAATATTGGACTATTCTTTCAGCTGATCTCTACGAAGAAAGCGCGTGTTGATGATGTGTTGGGAAAGCAATGTACAGTAGAAGACCCAAGACCTGTCGACACGAGCCAAGACAAATCAATTCCCAGTGAACATCGAGTCAATAACCTACTACTATAGAGTGTGGGTGTGACTGCGTGCGTGCGTCGGTCCGTCCGCGCGCAACATGTTCTTCACACTTTCTGCCTGCTGGTGAACATCTAGTCAACGGGCTTGTCTCACAAATCGAGGGTTTGAGATATAATTCTAGACTGTTTTACAAACCTGAGAAGACGTTTTGAGGTAAGAAAAACTTTCTTTAAAAATACTCCGCATGCATGTTAATGTCTCGTTTTATCTGGCTGTCAACGGCAGTAAAAACATACTAAATCCTGATTCAAGTTATCGGATAAATGAAAGTAAAAAGTTACCAGTCATCCAATAACCTATCTTGGAATTCCGGTGAATAGCGACGTAGGCTACCGCGATTATTCAAAATAGCATAACATAATTAATAACATTCCCCAACTAGCCACTATTATAATGCACCATGTTGCAATGATTTCTTTCACGGTTTAAAAGAATGTGAAGTCCACAATCACAACGTGGATTAAGGTATGTTTACATTTGTACTCCCAGGGAGGACACTTTTGGGTTGCGTAGATAATCTGTGTTCCATTCCCGATGTTTAAACAATACCTATGTGTTTGTATACACGTGTTAATTCATGGCTTCAGTAATGCATGTAGACACAGATTGTTGGTTACTGTGGCACACGTAGTTCAGAAAGCCATAATAAGATTCTCTTTATTATTAAACAAAAAACGAGGGACAACGAAATGTTTATTGAATTGTGATCTCTGATGAAAACAAGACGCTGCCGTTTAATTCTGAATAAGATATCTGATCGTCAGAAGGTGATTCCTGTTCCTTGTGACTCACAGGCGACCCTAACAAGTATGACGTTTATGGTCTTTAATGTTTCCTTTGTAAAATACAAAGGCCATTAACAGTAAATGTATTTGACAATTGGAATATGCACAGTCCTAATGACAACACAGTAGGATATAGGTGGGGTTGGAAGCCCTGAGAGAATCTACGAAATCACACCAGAAACAGACCAACAAAATGTCTGGATTTTGCTGCATGCATATTACAGGTGATTGTTGTACTGTGTTGTACTGTCTTTGTGCTCACACAGTTTGAACAGCACCACAAACAAGATCACCAGCAGCTCATGCATTCAAATGTAATTCGCAGTGATAATAGCGGTGTCCCAAATAACACCCTATTGCGTACAATGTGTACAATGTTTTGAAAAGAGTATTATGGGCTCTAGTCAAAAGCAGTGACTAGAGTGTTATTTGGAATACAGGCTATACGTGTGATAACGCTCGCTGAACCCATCAACCTTGGACTATGTGGTCAATAAATAAGTGTTGTCTGAGCATGTCAGGACAACGGCAGGCCACCACACACCATGTCCTGTTAACTGGGGGATTCTTGGAATATCCTCCGCCGGGGAGTTTTGTACCCCAACATGGGTGATACTTCTGCTATTCATGGTTTGCACAAATGATCCTGGGATTCACAACACTAGGTTCAGTGAGAGGTCACTAAGCAATGGAACTACAAGTAATGGAGAGTTTACTTCCAAAGAGCATTACATTGGTGTTGTCCTTGGTGCCAATACTCGCTTTAAAGTTATTTTACAATAGGTGCCTCGTGATCGGAAGTGGGTCTCTTTTGCAGCAGTGGGTCTCAGGGACAGGTCCATGGGAAATAATGACCAAATGACTCTTTTCAAGGCACTTGAGCAAAAGATTGGAGTAATCATTTTGGTTGGAATTGATTTCATGTTTCTAAGGTAACAAATGTGATGAAGACTGTACTGTTAAGATATATAAGTTTCTCTCTTCAGATGGTAACAAAAAAGAATGTGTTTCCATTATTTTTCACTTGCATGCATACAGGCATGAAATAAAGTCAATGCAGTTCATAGGTTGGTCTCCAAAGCAAACACTGAGGCCTGTTTATTTCTATTTTATGTCTGTTTTCAAAATAGCTAGACTTACATGCAGCTGTAAAAGAAGCATCATTTAATGCTATGTCACTCTACTACAGAATGCTGTGTTGCAATACAAATGAGAATTTATGTAAGAGAAGTGTGTGACTCAAATAGCCAGAAAAATAACAGACCATTTATTCATCACGTTGTTCTGTTGATATTGAAAGACCCCATTGGTATTAAACATGTTATTACCTCAGCTCAGTCCGATGACGAGAGCAAGTGGCAACTCAAATGCATCCCAAATGGCACACTACCTTTGAGCAGAGCCAAACTATACAGGGAACCGGGCACTATTTGGAAAACACCCCACGTGTCTGCTTAAAGGTGAAGAGGGTATCAAAGCTGGCACCATTCCGACATGGCTACACCGGAAGTTAAATGTTAAACACCCTTGCTTTTGGTCCAGCACCGTGGTGGTTGAGTATTGAAGAAGACCTCTAAATATCAAGCTATTTACATTTAAATGATGCTTCACCAGAGTCTGGATAATCTCCCCCGCCAGCCGTCACTCTCTTGTTCTCTCTGGGAACAGGGTTAGGGTCTGGCTCACATCTGGACCACAGCCTGGCCCACATCTAAAAGAGGGTCTGGCCCACATCCGGATTACGGTATAGCCCACATGCCAAACACAGTCTTTTCACACATCCGGAACACTGTCTGGCTCACATCCGAACAACAGTCTGACCCACATCCAGAACATGGTCTGGCCCACATCTAGAAAACAGTCCGGCTCACATCTGGACAACGTTGTGGCCCACATCTGGAAGATGGTCTGGCCCACCTCCGGAACACAGTCTGGCCCACATCCAAAACACGGTCTGGCACACATCTGGAACATGGTGTGGCTCACACCCGAACAACAGTCTGGCCCACATCCAGAACGTGATCTGACCCTCATCCAAAACACAGTCTGGCCCACATCCGGAACATGGTCGAACTCACATCCGGAACGTGGTCTGACCCTCATACAAAACACAGTCTGGCCCACATCCGGAACATGGTCGAACTCACATCCGGAACATAGTCTGGCACACATCCAAATAACAGTCTGGCCCACATCCGGAACATGGTTTGACCCACATCCAGAACACAGTCTGGCTCACATCTGGAAGATGGCATTGCTCACACTGTTGTCTGGGCGCTCCGCTTGTGCCATCAAGCCCCTGCAACTGATCCAGAACTTCACAGCCCGTCTTCACCCATGCCTTGCCTCTCCTCTGCAAGCTCCATTGGCTTTTGGTAGAAGTTCAAATTAATTACAAGACCATGGTGCTTGCCTATGGGGCAGCAAAGGGAACTGCCCCTTCCTACCTGCAGGCTGTGCTTAGACCCTACAACCCTTCCCGTACATCCAGATCTGCTACATCATGTCTTTTGGCCACCCAACCCTCATGGGTGGGCAGCGCCCATTCTACCAAGGCAAAACTATTCTCTTCTTGGCACCTCATTGGCGAAACAAACTGCCCCTTGAAGCAGGGACAGCAGAGTCCCGGTCAATCTTCTGGAAGCAGCTGAAAATTTACCTCTTAGATAAATATCTTAATAAATGTTTGTGCCCCCCCCCCAAAAATGCACTTAATTTTGATTTCTCTGGCACTGACTTTGCCAACTAATGGCTTCGATGAAGGAAAGTGTACCCATTATGATTGTCAGATGTTGGTTTTCTGGGACACATTAGGAGGAATGCACTTATTGTAAGTGACTCTGGAAGTCTGCTACATGATTAAATGTAAATATAATCATCACAGTATATTCCAGTTAGGAAGCATAAGCAATTGTGAATCAATGTCACCTGTTTTGGTAAAAATGAAAGAGGCACCAGCAAGACAACCCCCAAAATGGAATGGTTTTGCAGGTGGTGGCCACAGACAATTGTTCTCTCCTTATCCTTTCTGGCTGATTCTTCTCTAGTTTTCCATTTTGCTAGTGTCCGTGTCACTACTGGTAGCATGAGGCGGTACCTGTAGCCCATTGAGGTTGCACAGGGAGTCCAGCCCCTACAGGAGGGCACACCCATACATGTCGTTACAAGAAGGTTTGCAGTGTCTCCCAGTACTGTCTCAAGAGCATGGAGGAGATACCAGGAGACGGGCCATTACAGGAAGAGAGGCTAGACACGAACGTAAAAGGGCATTCACCCACTGGTCCTTTGTGCGAGGAGGAACAGGAGGAACACGGCCAGAGCCCTACAGAATGACCCCCAGAGCCCTACAGAATGACCCCCAGCAGGCATGTCTCATGTGGCCAGAGCTCTACAGAATGACCCCCAGCAGGCATGTCTCATGTGGCCAGAGCCCTACAGAATGACCCCCAGAGCCCTACAGAATGACCCCCACCAGGCATGTCAGTCATCATGTGGCCAGAGCGTGTAGAACGTTCTTGGATGACGAAGGCATTGACAACATTTACTGGCCCTCACGTTGCACAGACCTGAACTTCTGGGACGTTAGATATCGATGCTTCCTACGCCACCAGGAAGCACCGCAGAATGTCCAGGAGCTTATGGATGCACTGATCAAATTCAGGGAAAAGATCCCCCAGTGCATGCTGGCATGTGGGGGCCACACACACTACTGAGTGCATCCAGGCATGTGGGGGCCAAACACACTACTGAGTGCATCCAGGCATGTGGGGGCCACACACACACTACGGAGTGCATCCAGGCATGTGGGGGCCACACACACACTACGGAGTGCATCCAGGCATGTGGGGGCCACACACACACTACTGAGTGCCTACAGGCATGTGGGGGCCACACACACACTACGGAGTGCATCCAGGCATGTGGGGGCCAAACACACTCCTGATTCACACAATGAGTTTCTGTGATGAAGCCTATGATTTGTTTTGGTGTACTTTGATTTTCTGTGTAATTTTTATTTGAGTTTCCATTGAGCGTTGTTACGTCATTTGATTCTCAACAAATTACACACTTGAAAGTAAAGATTTTGAACTAATGAGTAATGTTTTTGTATAATTTATTTTGTTTTTGTAGGTACAAATGGTTAGTGATATTGACTGGGAGGATGAATGAAGAGTCTGTGATTGGTCTACCCTTCTCGGACAATTCTGACATCATCTGAAGACATCTGTACTAAATGTAAGAGATATGTACATCCACGGAAAAAGAATCAATAGAATAAAGATTCCAAGCCTGTTCTATACATTCTAGTTCTATGTGCACATCCCACAGACAAATGGTGCTTGGCCACGATATCCCCGGAAAGCCATGATGGATTCTGATGTCATCACAGACAGGTACTTAAACAGCATTTATGTGTGTCGAATAAGAGGTAAACTACATTGTGATACGCTGCCTTTTCCACAGGTATAGTGGCTTCGAGTCCCAAGACCACCCTTATGTCAAAGTGCACTCACAAGTGTAAATTGCTCTGGACCAAAGTGTCTGCTAAATGCAGTTATGAGCACCGCTTGTCAGAGAACAGCTGAAGTTCCTACAGCTAAGTGACACAGCTTCTTGGTCGCAGCATAACAGCAGTACCAAAGTGGCCGGCTAAAATGGGCTCAGTGTGAACCAGTGTGGAGGGGCGGAGTGTTAACCAGTGTGGATGGGCGGAGTGTTAACCAGTGTGGATGGGCGGGGTGTTATCCAGTGTGGATGGGCGGAGTGTGAACCAGTGTGGATGGGCGAAGTGTTAACCAGTGTGGATGGGCGGAGTGTTAACCAGTGTGGATGGGCGGAGTGTTAACCAGTGTGGATGGGCGGAGTGTGAACCAGTGTGGATGGGCGAAGTGTTAACCAGTGTGGATGGGCGGAGTGTTAACCAGTGTGGATGGGCGGAGTGTTAACCAGTGTGGATGGGCGGAGTGTTAACCAGTGTGGATGGGCGGAGTGTGAGGTCAGCCACCAGCAAATTCAGTTGCGGTTGTTGGCGGTGGAATGTGGCCGGCTCTAGAACATCCGTCCTTGTTGACATTGCAACGTGAAAACAACTCACTGTGGAGTTATTCAGATGAGGCTAGGCCACGATCATGATTTGTCCAAAAAAATTATTGCAAGAAATGTATTTGAAACATATGTTGTTATTATTTAAATCGTGGTTGGATCCCTAAAAGATGATGGTGCTACAAAACCTTGAATGCAGACAACCCGATAAAACGGTTAGGACATCACATTTTATTGGTTAAATTGTGTTTATAATAACAAAAAGGTATATCTATAGTTTGCGGTATATTGCCAATATAACATAGCCTAAGAACAGTAATATTTTTTTCAGGTATTGCGTTTATCTTTCCTTTTCTACAAGGTACTTCAACAGTACTTGGAGAAGCCCATCCAACCAGACCCAGCCGTCACTGTCCACCTCCGCCATTCCGGTCGGGTCGCACAACAGCTTCCACAACGCTCTGCTAGGTGTGGATGTGTGGATGTGTGTTTGTGTGGATGTGTGGATGTGTGTTTGTGTGGATGTGTGTTTGTGTGGATGTGTGGATGTGTGTTTGTGTGGATGTGTGGATGTGTGTTTGTGTGGATGTGTGTTTGTGTGGATGTGTGTTTGTGTGGATGTGTGGATGTGTGTTTGTGTGTTTGTGTGGATGTGTGGATGTGTGTTTGTGTGGATGTGTGTTTGTGTGGATGTGTGTTGTGTGGATGTGTGGATGTGTGTTTGTGTGGATGTGTGTTTGTGTGGATGTGTGGATGTGTGTTTGTGTGGATGTGTGGATGTGTGTTGTGTGGATGTGTGGATGTGTGGATGTGTGTTTGTGCCTGGGGGCCTTGGGTGAGGCAGAATACACGTTTGTCCTGAACAATTCCGTTACTCTTCTATCTGTCCTTTCCCAGGTGTCTTCCTGGGCTTTCTGTCATTGCTTACGGTTTTCATGAACATCCTGGTACTCTACGCCGTGAAGAAGGAGCGTACGCTCCACACCGTGGGGAACCTCTACATCGTCAGTCTGTCCGTGGCGGACCTCATCGTGGGGGCCACTGTAATGCCTCTCAACCTGGTCTATCTGCTGGAGGATGAGTGGAAGCTGGGGAGGTTCGTCTGTCAGTTCTGGCTGATCATGGACTATGTAGCCAGCACAGCCTCCATCTTTAGTCTGTTCATCCTCTGTTTGGATCGGTACCGGTCTGTTCACGAGCCGCTGAGGTACCTGAAGTACCGGACCCGAGGGAGAGCGAGTGTTATGATCTCAGGGGCCTGGGTTTTGTCTATGATGTGGATTGTCCCAATTGTGGGGTGGCAGTTTTTTGCCCATGTTGATCCTAATACGGAGGACGTGAGGAAGTGTGAGACTGATTTCCAGTTTGTTACGTGGTTCAAAGTTCTGGCGTCGGTGTTCAACTTCTATGTTCCTTCTGTGTTAATGCTTTGGTTCTATTCGCGAATCTACATGGCGGTCAGACAGCACTTCAGAGAGAGAGACAACATCATCAATCCCACTGATTCCGGGGCGGCAAACCAGACTGGACACCAAGTCCAAACTGGAAATACACCCTGCGGGTCGTCGAAAAAGGAAAAGAAGGGAAGAAAGTCTGACTTTGATCAGTACACTTTGGACCAGCCCTACAGTTCCACAGATACAGCTGAAACCAATGCCCCGAAAGAACCCAAGTCTGAAAGAGACTCTCAATTAAGGCGTTCTTTAGTCAAAGCGACAAAACATTCAAAAAAAACTCTAAAAAACAAAAGGAAGGCAAGCTCGTTGTCTCTTCAGGAAAGGGGTTCGGACCCTGAGGGCCCCTTGAAACTGCCTCCAGTAGCACTCGGCATCACCCAGTCCGACGGCAGTGATGTGCAGAAGCTGTACGTATCTGTCAGTGACTGCAACATTGCAGCGTCATCGAACTCGATAGCCGGCGTGTGCGAGATAGAGGATGTGGAGAAATACACCGCCACGTTGTGTGACAAGGATTTCACACGATCTCACGCATCCGTCTCGTCGCGGTGGCCCGCGGAAGACACGGGGCCCGAGGGCAGGGGCAACACGGACCTGGAGGCAAGTGCAGCGACTCTGAAACAGACCTGGCAGAGGTTTTGTGCCCAGTCCTGCGAGCGAATCCAGAGCCTTCAGGTCCATAAGGAGCACAAAGCTGCAAAGCAACTGGGGTGTATTATAGCAGGCTTCATGTTGTGCTGGATCCCGTACTTTATAGCTTTCATGGTTATGGCTTACTGCAAGACATGTGTCCACCATGACCTTCACATGTTCACGATATGGCTTGGGTACATCAACTCGACGCTGAACCCGTTCATATACCCACTCTGTAATGAGAATTTCAAAAAGGTGTTTAAAAAGATTCTGCACATTCACTTGTGATGGAAGTATTTTAACAGTGCTTTCAGTGGATGTTGGACATTTCATTTTCTTTTGACGCTTTTATGCTGTGTTAAGGATGCATTCTGGGAGTTTTGTCTTGCCAAAACCGGTCCCCGAAACTGGTGTACTTCATATATGTTTGTGCTAATGTGTAGCCCCATGTCATCATTCACTTTCAAACGGGGAACTTAATAGCCTAATCAGGTAAGAAAGGGATTTTAATGATACATGATCCCGATATAAACAACATATTACGTGCCCAGTCCGAAATGCCAAGTTTAAAATCAATCATTTATTATTTGCAAAAGTCCCATCTTTAGCTTGTATCTCTGAATGTAAATAAAATGTAATGTGTACATTTTGTAAGGCTTTGCAAATGAAATGCTTATTTATTGTAAACATACAGTAAAAATGTTGTACACTGTATCCAACCTCAGATCGTAACATCATTCTTCACATTCTAAAGTGCCATAATGTGGCTATAAAAAGACATTACAAGAGACAATGAGACATTACAAGAGACAATGAAACATTACAAGAGACAATAAGACATTACACGAGACAATGAAACATTACAAGAGACAATGAGACATTACACGAGACAATGAAACATTACAAGAGACAATGAGACATTACAAGAGACAATGAAACATTACAAGAGACAATGAGACATTACAAGAGACAATGAAACATTACAAGAGACAATGAAACATTACAAGAGACAATGAAACATTGCAAGAGACAATGAAACATTACAAGGGAAAATGAAACATTACAAGAGACAATGAAACATTACTAGAGACAATGAAACATTACTAGAGACAATGGAAACATTACAAGAGACAATAAAACATTACAAGGGAAAATGAAAAGGGGTCTGATGTGTGTATCTCTGCCTTTGATGTGTCAATTTTGGTTAATTGGCGGTTTCCTCCTGATGACTGATTGGAAATGTTGTCACATGAACAACTGGAGGAAGTAGCCAATGAAACTCTGTCTGCCTGCCATACCTTGAATTGTGAATGTTGTTTTAAACCTTGTTCACTTGATTGTGTACTTTTGATTTTATTTGTAAATTGTCAATTGTTACTTTCTCTTTCTGGTTTAATATTGAGGTTACTTTGTTTCCCTAAATGCGCTGTTGAGACAAATAGTTTACTGCAACCACAATCCGCTGTAATGTAGGTTATCGGTACAGGCTGGAAGTCCTTGGTGAAAACTAAAACTAGTCGTACTTAAATCTGGCCTTTCAGAGTTTTTTTTTTAGAGTTTGTATTTTTGTTTAATTTGAGCCAGTGTCTGTAATTTTAAATAAAACTGTCTTAACTGGTTTGGTTTGTTATGGATGAATAGGCTTTGCAACTATGCAGCTGTTATATTCGTCCAACTAAAAATATTTACACAAGTTACATATCAAAGCATTTCAGCATATTGGCTTGATTTGAGTAGGAATGGAGAATAGACACAAACACAAACCCACACACACGTTGTACTTATAGAATATACACACACACAAACCCACACACACGTTGTACTTATAGAATAGACACACACACAAACCCACACACACGTTGTACTTATAGAATAGACACACACACAAACCCACACACACGTTGTACTTATCTTAAATCAGAGCTCACAGCTAAATTAACATGTTGACCTTTTTAAAGAACTATTTGATAAATGTAATAAATCTGTTGACTAGTATGCATAGTTCACCCTGTCCAACAACATGTCCAGGGATGTTGAAACGTGATGTGTTGATCTCATTCTGAGGTCACATGCACCACAAGAATTATTGCTATTGCCTTAGGCCTGAATAATGTAAGTAAAAACGGTCAGATTGATGGCCAAATATTGTAGGTCTGATTAGTGTATTTACTGTGTATAACTACAAAGACACGGGGTACTGAGTTGTGAGTATTTAGAAACAGGCAAGGGAGCACACGTTTTAATCCAACACCAACCCAACCTATGCATTGAAATGTGGTGATGGTGTCATTTCGTGTCGCCAAAAAAAACTTTTCTACGCTATACAGAGTTAAAGAAATGTCAACAGTGAAAGAACCCCGTCAGGAGTTGGTAATGGGTAGAATGGTGGGGCTCGTGCTTAGCATGAAAAAAAGCCGCTCCTTTGCATGTCTGGCGTTTTTCAAATGATCTGGGAGCCAATGAAGTCAGGTGCAGGGACTTGATATGTGGTCTAACAAGAACTGTTTAGAGAATATGTCACTACTTCCCAAATACATGTGCGATGATTACCGCTCTTAGTCGGTTCTTAACAACTTTCGGTTACTTTCTGCTCTTTTTCGGTCAGCCGTAACTATAACTAATCTGCATGGACTGTATGCAGTTACCTATTCGGGAACGTTAGTTGTTGTTGACGTAAACGACGGTAGCAGAGGTTGGCTAACATAGTCAGTTGTTTTGTGTCAGCTCATCTCGGGAAAAGTGTCGATATGAGAAGTGGAGCCTACAAGTTTTTGTCTGTGTTTTCATGCCTGATTGTTTGCGGTTTCATGTTCATGTTTTGGTTTTTTGTTTTTTACTCTTTTGCACCATAATCGGCAACACAGGAATGTACTTTGATTTAGCCATTTTAATATCCAGTCGGCTATGCTCAAAAGCCATTTTGTCCCGTTAAAAAAAAAACATATATATAAACTGACAAACTGTGGTCAGTAATCGTAACGTTAATTAAAATAGTTGCCTTAAGTGTAGACGATAAACAACCGAAGTAAACAAATTTAGCAACTACTGGCTAAGTATCCAATGTACCAAGGGTCCATCTTGTTTACGTCATCGTCAGACGTGTCACATGATCTGAATTAGGAAGCGAGGTTTATTTGGGTAAGTTTACAACAGACAAACCAATATTTTAAAGGTTAATAAGCCTATTCCAATTGTTAACAACTGTATGAATATGTGTGTCATACGCGGTGGCCCTGATAATTATGTTTGGTATATGACAACAGCCTTTTAATCGACTCTGTGAGGTGTAGTCATAAGTAACGTTAGCTAGCTAACTGCCATGATGTTGAACCTCGGATGTTGCTTGACCAGATATGACACTGATACCCCATATTTGACCATTATACTGTTATTTTAAAACGTCTAGATTACAGTATATAATTTAGAATACACGAGCTAATCCGATATTATTTTTCAGACCATGTTTTGGCCCTCATACCCAAAGTTGCTTTCTTTAAAATGATGTGCAGTAACTGAAGTTGTGGGTCTAATTGATTATCGACATGTTAAAAATCATGTAAAATGTACAGCTAAAACAGTTCCGTAAATAATTTTGGCTCCAATAGACTAGTTTTCTATCAGTTTTATCCTTTCTATTTTTCTGTAAACTTTCCATTTCTCAATTTGCCTTTGTTCTTTTATAATTTTTTCTCATTTTCCTTTTTACTGTCCCCCAGACACACTTCTATTTCATCCTCTTTTCTCGTCTGTTTAGACTCTGAGTATCCAGGGTCGTGATAGTGATGGCTGCTGTGTCCGTAGACAAAGACTATGCTGAAAAGAAGCTTCAGTTTGCTCCCTTCTCCAGCGCATTAGAAGCTGGTTTCTGGCACCAGCTCACTCAGAAGAAACTGAATGACTACCGGCTGGATGCGAGCCCCAAGAACATCAAAGGCTACTACTACAATGGTGAGCTCATTCCTGGGTCAGCAAAGTGACTTCTGAGTGCTGGAGTATTTAGAGGTATTCAACGAGATCAAAATAAGTTTGTTTCTTTAGAACTACTTCTCATGGCGACATTGTGTAAAGACAAGAATGTTTTGACCCAGACTCAGTCTCTTGTGTTTGGAGGTCATTATTTGTGATCGTTCTGACTTTTGGTAGTATTTTGACCCATGGCTTATGAATGGTATGTGCATATATGAGAACATTAGTTTATTAAAACATTTAAGAAATGTTAAGATTAGAGTGAGTGCGAGTCGGTGGGAGGAGTCATGGATATTGTTTATTTAGTGTTGGTTTTTACCTACCAACAAAGTCTGTTGGTCAGTAGTATGAATTTGGATGAGACCAAAACATGTAGATTCTTGTTAACAGGATGTGTTTGGCGTTAGAAGAGACGGTCATGCGGATAATAACCTAATCCCCATATGAAGTAAGGGGGGGGGGGGGTGTTGTGATGTTGTGGGTCTGCTTTGCTTCAATGGCCCTGGGAAACCTTGTTTGGATTCCGGTCGTTGATGTACCATCCAGCAGGACAGTGATGCTATGCATATCTCCCTGACCACAGAATCAGGCTCTAGACTTAACCCCCCTTAAAACCCTTGGTGGTGGACTGTAGAGGAGGGTCCACACATGAAAACCGGAGGACATAGAAGGATCCAAAGAGATATTCTACCTGGACGAATGGTCTCAGATCCTTTGTTTTGTGTTCTTCCACTACCTGAAATATTCTGGATGCAGACTGCGTGCTGTTATCTTGGCAAGGGGAGGCTGCACAAAGTGCATAGCGCAGGGGTGGTTATAAGCGTGACGCATGTTGTCTCGGTTAAGAGGTAAGAGCCTGTCTTCTTTGAACCAGGTGATCCGGTGGGCCTCCCTACTCGCCTGACATTGGAGTTCAGTGCATTTGAAGCGTAAGTGTTATCTCTGCCATTTTGTAACCCCCCTAAACCGTTTTGTAACCCCCCTAAACTCAACACATACTCACAACCCTTACATATAGAGGGTGTGTCGATATTAACGAGAAACACTTGAGTTAATGTGGGATGCAAAGCCCCCATGCACATGGGGTGGATGAGCCAGTGTTCAGGTGCATATTAAAGTGGGAAACATAAACGCCATCTTGCATCGTTTCTCATTGGTCCTGTTCTGTGGGGTAGGGACGGCCCCACCCCTGTCCGCTGTTGCCCGGTAACAGGGACCCTGTACAACACCAACACACTAGAGGCTTTTACGACGTCTGATAAGAAAGCCCTATTGGAACAACAGGCCAAGGAGGTATGTCTCTCTTCAGTATCTGCCCGACATTTACAGTCCGTGGTTTTTGACTGTTTTTTTTCTTCATCATAAGTTGTTATGATTAACAACTGATGATTAAGTTGTGAGTGTTTTCAGCATACAACAGATTTTTGTTATTTTAACTGTCATTTTGGAAATAGATGTTTGGAGCCTAACCCTGTATTGGTGTTGTAATGTGTACGGCACTGCATGTTCATGGTATGGTCAGTGATGGTAGCTGGTGCTGGGTATAAATACATGACTTATTAGAGAGTCTCTATGAAGCATAACACATTAAGGTGTTATAATGTGTACGGCACTGCATGTTCATGGTATGGTCAGTGATGGTAGCTGGTGCTGGGTATAAATACATGACTTATTAGAGAGTCTC